>JAQIWI010002661.1:0-11814 GCA_034698825.1 Deuterosminthurus bicinctus | reverse complement strand
AAAATGTGCAAGAATACATGTGCTGTTCATTCGATTACGCATGTAACTACACTGGAAAATTTTATGTTGCAGAGTCTCAATGTTCTGCAGTGTTTCTGCATGCAAATAATGGTTTAAATTTGGATTTGGATAGGGAATTGGCAAGAGCAGGTTACAAAAGATTGTAGTTGGTGCTCAATAAGAAAGGATTTAAATGGGTTTATGGTTGTTTTTTGAACCGGTATTGTATTATCTGACATGATGATTGCATGGACGTTGCCCACACAGGACTGCACGTGGTGATGAGTACGTGCCGTTTTAATGGTCAAGTGTAAGTGTCATAAATGTTAGAATTCATTCAAATCAAAATTTCATTTGTTTCTCCCACGCGAGGTAATTAGCAGTGTCAGTTTTAATGAATATTATTTATATACTTCTTGGATGCCCGAAGGCGGCAGCAAGCTGGCTGTGTCTGTGGCAGTTGATGTGCAAAAGACAAGTGTGAGATGAGAAAGAGAGGGAGAGCGAGGCAGAGTAATTTGATGTGGGCCCACGTTCGCGTCCTAAAAGGAAATAATTCTGTCATTTTACAGCTCCTTTGGAGCAATTTGAATTAAGAGAAGATGTCAGACTCTGTCATTTATTCTCGACACGGGACAGGTGAAGAGCCGGAATATTCTTTTATGCGTGTATGTGTGTGCTTTGTTATTGAATCTGACCGTACACGCGGCCGACATGGTGTGAGCCTAACTAGCTGACTGTACGGCACCAAAGGTGCAGCACACATTTCGCTTTTAAGGGAACTTGCACAGTATTTAACCTGGATATTTTACAGCTCAATATAACAGGATTGGAGTCTGACGGCATCGTAATAACAATAATAAGAATGTAGTTTCTCTGCATAGACTCACATGTTTTAAGAAATCAGGTGAGAAATAAACTGTGCCACCATACCACAGTAGTTGTAGTTGTAGGAGTAGTAGTGAGCTAGCAGAATGTTTTTCGTTCTGTTGCTTTATCAGTGTCCGATTACTATATTATGTGTGTATTCAGTTTATTTATCATTCAGATTCCAACAAGATTGCCTTCCGTGGTTTCCGTCAAGTCCTGGCCTCTGCTTAGTATTTGCATCGCCCGTTCTTCTTGTCCACGTTGTAACCTGTATTTCACAGAAGAGATTGGTACGTTGATGGCAGCGGTATGTGAGGTAAAAGATAATATGCTGATGCTTGATTTGTGAGCGACTCGGAATTTGATACTTTACTATATACTACATGCATGTATACCTTACAATAGTCCTGTACTCTTCACAGTTTCTTCCATCAATCGATCCTTACGACGAGCACATGATTTGGTAGAAGATGAAGACAATTTTCAATACTGCAGTCTCTGTGTGAGCTCTGACCCACGTTTGGGGTATAAATCCGATCTGAGAAGGAGATTGAACTGACTGTGAAGGGAAGAAGACGGCTACAGCAAGATATATAGGTCAATTTAATACTATGCGATCTGCATCTATTTTCTCTTTTTTAAACTACGCGAGTTCCGTTTCCATCAAGTATCCATCTTTGACACCATGCCATTTCCTCAACATAAAAAAACGGAGTGTAGACAGAAGTGAACGGCAGGGGTGAAGAGGAACTGTCTTGCGGAAGTCTATTGCCATCTTTATATCCATCAAGAAATGCGCGACATGTTGCAGCCAGATTGCAATGAATGCAGTCAATCGAATAAGTTAAAAAGGAATTAAAACTATGCGATCCATGTGGCTGCAGGTAGTTTTCGCTGCTTGATCAATATATGAGGTAGTCTTATTCTCGTATGTAAAAGTGGTCGTCAGATTATTTCGCCCTTTTATCTCCTTCAGACGTCATACTACGTACATTTTCTGTATGACAGTAGGAGGATAGATGATGATGCTGCTGCAGGAGTGAACGAAATTTGCACAAAAAAACAGTTCACTATACAATACCGTAAATGGGGCTTTATACCCGGCGCTTTAATAAATTTTAACTCATCTTTCTAGCACTCTTAAGCCGGTGTCAAATGAGAAAGCCTTCGAGATATTTGTTCTTAAGGATTTTGTCAACCTGGATCTTAAGTGTAGGCAGGTTTCGAATCGATTTTATTGAATTGCTCATATCCTTTCCATGTGCATTCTGTTGTCATGCATGCTCGTTATTGTGGGGTCTCGACCTTTTATGTATGCATGTATTTGTAATGTCTCTGTGTCTGTACCTGTTGTCCGCAGTTTATTTTCTCTCTGAAAAGATGCAAGCTGATTTTGCGGCCCGATAAACAGAGCAAAAAGACTCTGCGCGGTAAAGAGTAAATATATCAAAGGGGAAGAACATGCTGTTATACTTAGAAGTTGTCAATTGTTGCAGCAATTGCGCCACCTGAACTAATCTACTCTCTTTCGAAGTCCCAGAGTTGGATGTGTGATTTCTATGTCCTCCTAATTTGTTTTTACTACGGAAAGTGCGCCATTTATACTTCAAATTCTAACTCTATAAAACGCAAGTATTCAAAACCATATAAGTGTATCACAGTCACAGACGATCTCACTTCAAAGTTTATATCGAGACGAATCATCAAGTACATATGGTCATCAAAATACACAACTTCTAGGTGAACACATATAGTCGCAAGGTGCTACTGGTCTGCAGCTGTTGGTTTGATGAAAAATTCTCAAGTTGATAATGGAAACAAGTAGTAAGTGGGAGCAGAGAAGTAATGATAATATTATGATGGTCATACCATGGCTTTATTTGTACAAGAGAGAAAACTAGGTTCATACCGCACTGTCTCATCTTTAGAAGTATTGAAGGAAAAATGATCTGTTGGCATCAGTAAGGAAGCGTCAACGTATATTCCTATTCAGCGGCAGCTGATGATGATATGATAATGTATATTCTTTCCTAGTGTGCTGTGAAATTACGAGTCCGTTGCCCCGTTTTACTGACGACAAAAAAGGAAAAAAGTCAGGTCATAGCAGCTATAAAACAGGTGGATTTTCATTTTCAACACGAGCAAGAGGAGGTAAGATGTCTTATGGACCTCTCTCTCTCTCTCTCTGTATAACTCAAGACGGCAGGTAACTGAAAGTACGTACACACATGTAGACACACACACGTATGAGTGATGCAAAACTCCTTCAGATGGTCGCAAGTATAAAAAGCTATACTGGAAGGGTTTCATGAGGGCGGTCGAGGCGACGACCAAAAAGATGACGACGGTGAGGTGAAAAAAGCTTTGTTCTTTATATATTCCTTGCTGTAAGTAAAAGCAAGTGGTTATTCATCTTGTTCAGTGCGTGCTCGCAAACATGACGGATCAGAGTAACGACTTGGTCGGCTTGAGAGCGTTTTTACAACATGGTTATCTTGTGAAAATGACCAAGATTGTCCGACAGCTCTTGTTCTCAGTTCATTACATTCTTCGCTCCCTGGACCCTCCACCCAAGATAAAGGAGGTAGAGAACGTGCTCTCACTTGTAGCAATCATGCAGTCCTCATAACTACAACAATGGGCTCAAAGTACAATAAATGGCACATTTCAAGAGGCACATATATATAATATCATGAATGACATGGTGCAGATTCCCTCCACACATGGACGCTGTAAATACCAACCCATGAGTTACAGTACAGGTGAATTGAGAAACAAGGAGTAAAAAAATGATGTAATACAACTCAGGATGTGAGAGAAATCCGTTCTTTACCTCAGCATGTATTTGTATGCAGATATTAACTTAGAGATCAGCATGATGAAACGTTTACTTTGCCAATGTGCAATTGAATGAGGCAATTCACGTGTTGTACCAGATGACATGGAGCTATTTATGAGGTCTCCTGTAGTTCCTCAGCCTCATGAGGACCTGTAAAGAGGAAGACGGAGAGGAGCATGGACGAGAGCGGATGATCCATGCTGCGCGATCCCTTTCTTGAGAGATGGAGAGGATGGTGAAGTAATAACAGAACGGAGGGTAAGAAAAGGATCACCTTCAGCCTCGCCTCCTGCTACTTATCTGTCTTCTACTCTTTCTTTTTGTGATGCACCTGTTCTATTCCTACCAAGACAGACGCCAAAGACCACAAGAATTTTCTCAAGGTGAAGGTTGTCAAGCTTAATGAGTAGTTGTTGCTGCCGCTGCCGAAAATTCTATATAATGATCTGTCTGTGCAGACATTTGGCTAATCAGCCATGATAAACTATGAAAACTAGATGAAACACTGTCAGTAGCACAAAAGATGATGCATGTTGGCCAAATTGAATGGAAGCTGCTGAAGCAGCAGAAGCTTGCCAAGCCAATATCAAAGCCACTATTTTAAATTTCTTATAAGCCAACCCGTTATTGCATTGAATCTCACCTGTTACTCGGTAACTTTATTGCCTCTTGTCTGTAGGTTCCAGCATGCTCGACCTTATCACCTTAATCTATATGAGCTAACAACATCAAGACAAGCGTCATTCTTATTCATTGCCCCGTGCTCAGCCTTCTTCGTCTCCTCCCTTCGTTCATATGAGAAGAGAATGCTCAGCACAACAACACGACTTGAAAAATCCCTTACGGCTGCCCATATCAACCACCACATAATTTTATCCATATCATATTGGAAACAACGTTGGTTTGCTAATAAAGTAATTTTATAAGTTTTTCCAGAGTAATGCATTGCAAGTCGCTCGAATTCCTGGTGGCCTTTGGTAGCAAGAGTAAAGGATTGAAGAAAAGTAGCACGCTCGGTTGTGATCGTAAACAAAACTACAGTGAGGAACGAGATGGGGACTGGGGACGGATTTATTCACACAGTCGCTATGTTTCTCTCTATCTCCCTCTCTATGCGGCCTTTCTCCGTTTAAGAAAACTGACACATCGATGACTGGGGCCAACCCATTTATTGAGTCTGATGAAGGAAGCGGATACATGTAGGACGGAACAGCAACCTGTGTCGTATGCGTGTGTTATGTAAAGTCTCTTGTACCGGCAACAAGAATTCTACATTGGAACCTCCTCCCCTCCATGTTATTAAGATAGATGAGACTGTAATGTGCGGTGACTTTGTCGTCGGGGGCAACTTTTTGATCTTGATCACTCTGCCATGTACTTTGGTGGTGAAATGTGACGGTGTTTATGCTAATTAGTTCACGTGTACTCCTTTTCCCAGTTTGATGCATGATTTCATTGATTATCAAACGCGCCCAGTGTAACCGTACACCACGAGCAAGTATGTATCCACTGGATGCTCTCCCATTTCGGCGTTTTCTACTAAAAGAATATCGTATTATCTCCTACAGTAACAAGGTTCAACTGAGCAAACAATTCCCATGTACCTTAGGTCATCAATGCAGAAGCCACGCATTATTAGTACACGCGTCCTTGGTGACTTGTTGCATTCATTTTCCTTGTGTACACTTTACAAACCCGCCTTACGTACCGGAGACAGAATCAATAAGGACTGGAGAGTGGCATATGTAAAGTGGGGAAACCAAGTCGTGAGTATCATCCAGCTCATGTGTATACCAGAGATGCACCCAAAAATGAGACGCAACACACGAATGTGACTACTCCGAATGAATTAAATACGGAAATGAATAAAGCATCAAGAAAAAGCGAGAGAACTCTTACAAATCTGTCTCCTCGGAATAAGTTCGGCCGGTCATTCGCACCTCTTTGCGAATGACTTCGACAATGCACACACACACATCCACACTGACTTACATACACGGGGGAAATGCTGCACATATGATCTAATACTAAATCACTATAAAATTCTCTCGCTCTTCTATCATATGAGCTAACATTGCGCATTCTTTATTCACTGGCTGTGTGGGTATGTGACAAGTTTTAAAATTTATGAACATATATTTAGCGGAACTTCAAAGCGTACTTCACACGTTTTCGTTATGACCCGCATCCATAAAATTGCAAAAAGGATTTCAAATCAAAACTCTCGTGACTCTATCTCCACGTTTTTGAATTAGATACATTTGATTGCTGCGGGAAAACAGCTATGCGCTTTGTCGTCATTAAGTCGTGCTTCTCTAACTTGAGCCATCGAACTCTTTTAGATATCGTCCTGAAAAAGTTGTTCACTTTGAAGATTCATAAACGGTCGAATTACTTGAAATACTACCGCAAAAGATGTTGATAGTAATTTCATTAAGAAATTAGCCACAATTTCATCTGTGATATGATCACGATAATCAAGGTATAATTCGATGACAACAAGAATGGGAGAGATGAACCTTTCTATGATTGGTCCGCGAGAGACTTTTAGGACAGAAATCAGTGTAGGCTGGACGAAGGGGTCATAATATTGCTAATTAAACAAGGATGTGCATATTTATTGCTCTCTCAAGAATGTCAGCCAGCAGAATCTGTGTCAAGTGATCCAGGGAAAAAGAGCACGTGATGATGATTGTGAAGGAAAAGATGGGACTAATAATCTGGCAAACGAGATGCTATCTAGAGGTGGATCAACCTGTATGTCATGAGTGTTTCCCAAATGCCTCGGCTAATATTTTTCTGCATACTTCAGGTCTCCCAGGCAATAACAACAAGTTAGGTACATCCGCATATGAAATACATCGCGTCATTTTTGGCTAAACCTTGACTCCTCCAGCATAAAAATGTCAATTTCCCATTTTTACAGCACCTCCTATTCTGGTTGACAACAAGTTGAAGGCGTGTGCATAGAATGGGTGTTTATTCCTTGAATTAGACATACCGGTTTCAACTCACAATCTTTTCCCTTCCACTTCACGATTGTCAGACGAGACTCATCACTATCATTCTGCGAGCAAAAAAATATAGTGTCGCTGTATAGCATTGTGGAAATGAGTTTAAGAGGCCTAATGCGGGAGTGTATAGCTGATGGTGATGTTCTTTTAGCTAAAACTTGAACACGGATGCGTAAATTTCATTAAAAGCAGTTTCCTTTATTCCATGTGTGGCAGTGAATTTATACTGATCATGAGGGAATAGGAGGGGAAGCGCATAGTAAACGTCCGAACTATTTGATTAAGAACCTTTGAAGGTTGCTTATTTTGGTCACAGAGTGCCTCTTTGACAAGAGTCCACTTGTGTGAGTCTTTTGATTTAATCCTCATTTGTCTCGTCAGTCAAGATGTTAGTAAAGCAGGAGGAAGATTCTTCATATCCATTTCCCTCTGCAACACATCTTAAGTACGCTTGGGTTTAGCATACTTGAAATCTGAAAATTACCATTTTAAATTCTCATTTTTCCCAGCAACACGGCTCATTTCACTTCAATCATTCTTACATGGAGGCTGAAGTCACATTTATAGTCCATACCACCCGTCTCACGTTATTAATAAAACTGGTACAAATTACTACCAAGTCAACACTATAAAAAATTGAACCTGTCTATTAAAATTGTTTTTTTTTTACTTCTTCTTATGGAATTTGATTAGTGTGCAGATGATTTCCACCATGGTTCAACTGTGGAGGCAAGATGGTGGGACAAGAATTCGATGATAATGTACGTATATAGCATTCCTTTTCAAGTGATTATGATGATGAAAATCCCTACAAATCATCCATTCCGTACGCAATTTACTCAAATGCACATTATATTGTTGACTGTTGACCCCATACTTTCATCTATTTGTCCATACGAGATGCAAAATCTCAGTTAGTCGTATTCCTTGTATCACACCATCTCATCTACTACACTACATCATTCGGCTCTATTCTATTATTTACCTCTGATCGCACGATGCCTCAGCCGTCCTAGAAATCACCTGCTGTATCATTCAAACGGTACGATGTAATAGTACTGTTCCGCTCCGCACATTCACATTCCCACAGGTCAAGCTTAAGTCATTATGTGATGGCATAAGCCCTTACGCCCAAATCACGATGCGCAATAAAAACAACATTCAACGTATTCGGACGGCTGGCACAGGTTATCTTGAGCCGTGCTGAATCACGGTCTTGGATACTCCTCGGGACTCACCCAATTATTGCATCAGATTGCACTTAGAAACAATTTATAATTCCAATAATAATTGCTTTCAATTGGCAGTGATGAGATTTATCAATAATACCGACAAGGTAATTGGACCAAAAGTAGGTTCATTTCAGGTATTACCTAATTTATTCGGTAATCTGCAACAAGG
Organism: Deuterosminthurus bicinctus; assembly: GCA_034698825.1. NCBI lineage: Eukaryota > Metazoa > Arthropoda > Collembola > Symphypleona > Bourletiellidae > Deuterosminthurus > Deuterosminthurus bicinctus. The sequence continues at coordinate 3,690 of JAQIWI010002661.1, read as the reverse complement.
GGCGTTATGTGCTTGTTCCGTTGGAAAACGAAAGTTCTCCGAGCAAGCAAAGATGAGAAGGTGTGTGAAGATGACAAAAACTACGATGGAAGTGTGTGTATGCAATGACAGTAATTATAGTGCTTCTCGCTTGTCATTGTTCTTTTCACCTGTAAAAGTTACGACTGGAGGAGGATGAGTGAGAGTATTATGTGATGGGGAAGACATTTTTTTAATGCTCCCCTTGTTCAGGTAATCTTTTCGTACATCCACTGCTCGTTTGTCTAAAGTTGGCTATTTGATTTAGCAAATAAACAAGACAAGAGTTGTCCATCAATGGGCATATGAAGTATTGAAACTTCTGCTCCATGCTCTCTATAGGCAGTTCTTCGAGAAGACAAAAGATCTTTGTAGGACAATACACTATTTTTCATCCAGTTAAAGGACCACGTGTGTACTGATGATGACAGATTGACGGCTCAAGTAGAGCTGATGTCAAGATTTAAGATACAGTATCAAATATTTCCTAATGAATTGACATTTCTAATGGATTTCAATTACGAATTATGTTGCAAAATGCCATAAAATTTCCAGAAAATTTCTCTCTAGTCTTCTTATTAGTGACGTTATCAATTAAGGTTTCATACATTTGATCACATGTACGATTGGTTCGTTAAAAAGAAGTCACACTGAGCGGATTTTGCTGTTTCTGTGACCTTTTTTCTACTAATTCAGCCCCCTGTTGTGTCCTCTTGGTCAACTCGTTCCGAATTGTTGGGTTGCTTTGGGAAAAGCAGTAAGTTTTGGGGACATTCAGAAGAGTCTTGCGTAATGCATGAGCCCATCCTGATGTAATATGGATGCCAATAAATGCAATGCATAACAAAGACACCTGGATGCGAATGCGTTGCAACAATGTGAATATCAATTGGTACACAAGACAGATGTGCTGGATACGATGATATTGTGCAGCATGATATATGCGCTATGGTTATGATGATGATGAACATGAGGAGAAAGTTTGTGTAAGCTTGGAGAGCCTTTTGAAGATGGACACATACTGGTGGGTTGTTGACAAGGTACTAAAAATATCTTAGCGAGAACAATCGGATTTCGTGTTGAAAGATGGCAAAAACTTCACGTAACAATCGTCTGAAACAATGGTCTATCAAATTTCTGGCGTATTGGGGTAGCCAAGGAGCATGCATCATGATCCATCAGAACATAGAGAAAGAGAGAGAGAGAGAGCTCTTGGACTTATCAGAGGAGCTTGTCAGCAGTACTGCACTGATGTATGGCAACGTAAACTGATCTCTCAGAATGGAGCCTCACAGGCAAGTTAATGCCCAGATTAAGAAGCATCATGTTCTCCTTGTGCGAAGCCCGCACATACACATGGTACACTACAAACAAGTGCAAGTAATAGAATGATTTGTGCAAACGGAAACATGATACAATTTACTCTTCATGTCTCGAACAACAAATTAATGTTTGCATTACTACAATCAAAACAATAATAACAATAATCACGGGCTCTGTGTATAACCTTTTCGCAATATCTTATGGGCTGCTCCAAACAACAAGCATTCCGAAAGAATCGATTAAAAATGTATGCATCTGCATGCTCATCTTGAGTTGAAACAATTGAATGTGGCATGAAATCAGATTGGGAGGAAGTTGGAAACAATGTTTTCAACTGTTCTAATTATTTTTGTAATTATCTGGATGGCAGGTAATGCTTTTTGCATGGAAGAACCTTTGAAATGAAGTGTTTGATATTTTAATTTGCAGGAGTGCAATGAGTAACTGAGAAGATTGCAACTAATCCACTAATACTTTCCCTTTGTCCTCTGGCTTAATTAAATTGTGCAATTCATTCGTCCTCCTTGAGGTCCATAATAGTTAAGAGTTGGTGCGAGACAAGTGAGCTCCTGCCTACCCTGTAACCCACTGTGTTCCTCATAACAACTGACTTGTTGCTCGTTGTTGGCACCCATCAATCAAGTTTGTGAATTCTACAAAACCTATCCCGCCTTCCCATTGTGCTGTTTAGTTGCCTGTCGCATAGCTCTAAGATGTTAGAAGTGGAGCTTTGATGTGCCCTGCATCACTTAGTGCATGTTAGAATGACCCTTGTTATCATTGCATCCTCTTGAGCGTCTCATGGCAATAAAAGAATCGGTGATATGCCTTATGGCAGTTTAAGCTTGCACACACAATGGCTTTATGCCCATGTCGCTAAAGTTTACCAGCTGTTATTTTTGAAGGCCGACATTAATGTGCAATAAGTCCACTGACCACTCATTGTAGTTTCTGCGAATGTTTAGAGCAATTAATTCACTTTCATGTAATGAGTGGAAGATTGTGCTAACTAGTTCTGTTAGTGAAATTAAATGAATTGCTGATTGAGATTTGTAAAAGGGGGAAAACGTGCGTGTGTGTGCAGTGTAGTGCAATGTAAGTGCATGTTTTAAGGGTCAAGAGCTTGTAGCTGAAAGTGTGGCAATACGAGCAGTAGTTAGAAGCAAGGGCCATTTGTGTGTAACATGCCTTGAGGAAAGGACAGACAAAACTGGATCAATGGAGTCCAAGGGAATACGATAGGTTTGAACTATTCATGTGAATCCTTACGCTTTGCAAAACAGGGCTATGGACTGAAAAGTATATTGAAAGTCGTTCATCAATGCAACCCTCAGTTGTCGTTTGGGATACAAAATGCTAATAAAGAGATGGATGGTTGCATTTTCGGTTTCATACCACCAAGCACACAGTGATTTTCCCACACTTGACCCTATGGTTGCCAAGTCAGGAAAGCAGTAGCAGTGGTGCAGCTAATGCACGAACACACCTTGTTATAGCAGGACATTAAAGTCGTGCCGAGGTCTTTTGCCACTTGTTCCGTTAGTCATTACTTGTTCCTCATGCCATACAGCTCTGACTTATAATGGAGCTCGAAACGGCTTCGCCGTGACTACTGAGTTGAAATTTGATTTTCTACCGCACCCTTCCAGTCTGTTAGGATGTGTATTATAATGGTCTGATTCAATTATTATTTATTCGTGCACAATGCTCTATATGCCAACATGTCGAGGTGGAAAGCTGATGGAGATCTTTATTTGTGCTTCTTAGTAGTCTTGATGTAGCACTTTTAATTTTACATCGAGGATCCATTTATCATGCCAAATGTACTCAGGTCGTTGGGATTTGCGGGGCTAGGTCTCTCCAAAGATTCAAGACGTTCATATGCACAGGCTCATCATCATCCATATCTTAACTCACAGCGGACAAGGTTCAAGGTGTTCATTGGATAGATATCCCAGTGCATGGAATATTATAAGTTTTTTTTACAATTATTAAAGAGATGCGTACACCTGCGATTTAGTGCATTATAGTTGGTACAATCGAGCTTTTCCAGTTCAACTAAATGCTAAGCACAGGGGGAGCAAGAACAAATATAGGAGTGTGTAATAATAGCAAGTGATAGTTACTGAGCAGCCTCATCGCCTGTGTGGTTGTACAGAAAACAAGAGGAGGATGTTGGAGATAACCTGTGAATTTAGGAGGATAATGTATTTTCGGTACTCATGTCCCCGCTCACGCAGTCATCCACACATCAATTGAAACCGGCGACAGAAAGAGTAGTATGAGTGAGCAGCGGGCAAAGGATCAAATGCAATTTAACCACACACACACATAAAACACACACACACA
>JAQIWI010002660.1:0-11817 GCA_034698825.1 Deuterosminthurus bicinctus | reverse complement strand
TCGTCCATTCATTTACACATTGCCTTTTATCCAAGTTCTAATGTATTAATTTACAAATATAACTCCCTTTCCTACACGTGTACTAAATTTGCTTATTACTGTAAATTCGAGGGCAGTTTAAAGGTATATATTCTGGATGAAAAAACTTTCTAGAAAATAAAAGTAAAAGAACAAGGAACGCGAGATGTGCAGCAATGATTTGCTGATTCTGAAAAACTGTCAAGTTTCGACGTCGATTACAAATTTTGATAAAAAACAAAAGTTGAGTAGGTGTAACTTTGAGGTGACTCCTTTATTGTAGCAAATTGTCGCTTCAGCTAAGCTACTAAGCATGTCAGCTTTCGTCAAGCCGGTTGTTTCATTTGATTGGAATGTGTATATTTCTGTCTCTGTATTATTCGTTTCTCCGCCCAATCTATAAAGTATGCATCGATAATACATGAAGAAACAGTCATGTTAAATGTATTTCTTGCAGTTATAATTGGAAAATTATAAAAGAAACAGTACGAATGGTTTGTGGGTCATTTCAAACAGGAAGGAACAATGGACATCGACTTACTGCAGCTAATTTGCTAACCTAATGTATTATGTGTTAAATTCTCCTTGTATTGTTCATTTGGCCATGTCCAATTAGTTCCACAGGTTTTCGTGGTGTTTTTGTAAATTCTAATTTGTGAGCCAACGAGCTACGCGAGTCTTAACGCTAAATACACCCAACATTATTATCTGCTATGATTGCTATTCAAACGAAAATGTCAGAAAGGTTTTTCGGACATGCATTATTTTTTATACCAGTAGTTGACCAGTAGGAATACAATGTTATTTAACACGATATGGGTGTCTGTCAGCATGAGCCGCTTGTCATTTACGTACATTCCGCACAAGGGAATTTTCAGTAGGCACAAGGCCCTGATTTCACCCCTCAACTATTTCCCCTAACGTCCACGTCCACGCTCTTTGGTGCATACCCGAGCTAGTTCCAAAAGCGCCCTCTCAGATCTGCTTTGGAACTCTGACCAGGCTGCCATGATGACACCGATGAAGAACGTAGCGCCTTTTGCAATAAAGAGCTGTCAATAATTCCAGCTTGATCGGTGTCTTTGTTCCACTTGTATGGATGGCAGCCAAAGTAACGGCCGAGGGTGAACAGAACACTCGGATGAGTCCTTTCAAAGTTCAGCATAGCATCAGTCCGATGTGTGGGTGCTAAGAGGAAAACCAGTTTACCTTTCAAAGTAATTTGAAAGCGGAACTCATTATTGTGGCGCCTTGTTCCCATTAGTTCGCAAGTTAGTACCCTTGCCATGCGTCAAACATCCCCACGAGAACTCAACAAGCCTTCTCAAAAAATTGAAAGTCAATTCTGGCAGTAAATTTTCGTCATTGTCTTGCAGCCGCGACGGTGAATCAATAGGAATTGCCGGGATTAATAAAACTGAATGTTTCCCGGGGGCAAGGGGATACCATTTAGATCTAATATTAGGGTTTTATTAAAACACATGAAAGGAGTCGTTAACAGTTTTACACATCACAGGAGACTGAAGCTCCGTAGAGACTTCAGGGCAGAAGAAGGAGGAGGCCACTCCGAAGATCCTTGTTGATCCAGCTTTGCTGCAACTTGAAGCTTTCCCCAACAGTATTGACATCCCTTGCTACATTTGAGATTGGGACAGTCAACTGGCCTGCAATAAATGCCCCTTGTCTACGCCTGTCTATAAGAATTTGGTTGCAATTTAAGGGGCACATTTTGGTTGAACAAAATTTTCTAGATTTATACTGAAAGGAAAAGGGCAAGGACGGCGAGATGTGCAGTCATGGATTGCTGATTCTGGAAAAATGTTAGTTTTCAACGCCGATTACAGTTTTTAATTATAAACTGATAGCTCTCAATAGAATTGCGTCTCTCACAGATTATCCAGTTTGTTGTAGATGAAATGTATCGGTTTTTGAAAACTGCTCCCAGAAACCCACTTTGATTCAACCATTTAAGTAAGTCAGCTTTTGTCTAACGAGTTGTATCGTTTAAATGAATATTTCTGTGGCAGTTTTTATTAATTAGAATTTTAAACGGGTGTTGTTAATGATATTGTAACGTATGATTTTATGCCGCTGATCGCAACAGCGGTTTTGATCTTGGCACTCACACGTACACGGAATGATAAATAATAATGATGGCTCTTAATTAACAATAAAGACAATCACAATGAGATTCTCCCAACAATATTAGTTTTGAAATGGAAAAGAAAAGGTTGAATTTATTAGACTCAAATAGGGGAAATGAAATACTGGACTGAATGTTATTATTACTGTCACGATTAGTCAAATATTAAACTCAAGTTATTCTATACTAAAAGTAATAATGGTCCGTCGTTGAGGCGCAGACGAAGACTGGACGAAGTACCGAATGTCAGCTGATTTCCCTTAACACTCTCGCATCTACCTAACCAACGACCCAATGTATCAAGTCAGAAGGGACACGGAGAAATTAATTACAATCGCCTTCATACGATTCCTTTATCGACAATCAAAGGCCGAACCACGAGGGATCACACTTAACTTATACACGCGCATACATACATAGATTAGTTAGCCTCCTAACCGCACAGGCGAAAGCCCAGCGTTGTACCCGGTGCTTAATTCAGCGGAAGGTTGAAGGACCGTTGCTTGTAAAGCGGAGGTCAGGCTGTAAGGAAAACACACGTCTTGTCCTACACTTACAATGGAGTCTATGGTGATGGCCACACTCTACACGGTAAGGATGACGAAGGCAGCAACAATTCCACAGCAAGCTCCACAGGATGGGAAGAGATGCAACGACAACAACAATCCACACAGAAGGAGAGATAAGAGATAAGATGAGTGATCAAAAGATATCGCGCACGTGCTATCTAACTTATCCTTAGCTTTCTATGTCTTAACAAGCGACTTAATCTGTTTTACATTAATTACAAACTTGACTAAAGTGATACATATATTTGGTGTTCATATCATGCTACAGTATATTGCTAACAACTATTTGACGTCATTACTTTTCCGATACACAACTTAATTCAGCTGAAAATCGGTACAATATGATAAGTTTACCCCAGCTCCACTTATAGCTGCGTTCAGCTGTTGTATAGGTTTTCCGTCTCATGTTCCCAGACATCTGACTTTTCAACTTGGAAATGGCGTCCTTTTGGTTTGCTATTTTTATCTCTGTATCCAACTTATGTGCTGCAATCTCACTTGCATGTTTCCAATGCACAACTGCTTTCTCTGACCCCAACAAGGACTTAATCTCGAACCTCTGTGGGAGAAGAAGGAAACATGATGAAAGTCAACGCGTTTGACTAAATTATTAGCGTTGTGTAATCCCTATGGTGATTGAGTATCGCGTGAAGAGTCACATGATGATGCTCACGTTAACAGCCTTATCAACAACACCCCACCAAGAATGCCGCTTCGGCCATACGGCCTTGGGGTACCCAAGGGTTGCAAGTACCACGGGAAAGATAGCTAAGTACGGAGCCCACCGCATTATCGTCATTGGCTGAGCCTGTGTTAGGGCGACGAATCGACGTATACATAGCCCCAAAACTAGGAAGTTATTCGGAGCTCTAGTGACATACAATCTTCTGACTACCAATATATTTTGTCAGTAATAAATGAGGTCTTATGCGGTCTCTCTTTGAAGTTAACTTATGCGGTCAGCTTGCTCTTTTGAAGTAAACGGGGAATCACAAGTCAGCTCCGCAAGGACTAAGATATGAAGCTTCGGATGTGACTACATCCGGGGGCATGCAAGTGAAGTTGTAACCACTGATTTACCATTCAAAGAGCAAGTAGCAAAGAATAAAGTCAGCCTACATGCCGGTTTAATTGCTGTACATAAAAGAACAGAGATTATTTAAAGCCATATGCGAACCATGGTGATGAAATGCTTCGTTTAAATCTGAGACTAACTGCATACTCGGCCTCTTACAACCGCTCGGAGCGGAAAGGCTCAAACAATACTAGACGTTGCTGTATGAGAAGAAAATATTTACGAACATGTACAGACGATCATTTGTACTGTCATGTTGAAGGCTTATCTCTGCTAAATGTTGCAGAGGAAATTGCACATAGACGGTAAGTTTCCAGTTTAATATCACGTGAATTACCTTGTGTCCAAAGATTTGTATACAACAGTAGTGACTTGCATCCTTTTGCTTCTCTCGATTTCAATGCGTGGAAATTAGTTGTTACAGTCACTAAAGCATCTCGGGAAAATTTATTCGAACTGGCATATAATGCGACAAAACTTATTTGAGAAATCCTGTGGAGTTTACTTAGCGTTTAGAAACGAAATTGGTCACTTCTTCTACGCAGACTAATGCCTGATGCCTAAATTTCTGTCTGGGTTATGATCTACCACCGTGAATTTGCTTGTAGTTTTGAGGAATCCGTGGCTGGTGTTATGTCGTGCTAGAAAACAATTTCATTCATTCAAAGCTTTTAAAATGATCATGCGTTGAAAACCCCATGTATTGGGAAATTTTGTTGGTGTTAAAATATGTATAGAGCTTGATAGCAAATTCTGTGTAGTCAAAGTTGTGAAGCTAGAAAGGGATTCAAGATGCGGCCAAGACTCACTGAATCATTTTAATTGCTGAATCTCGACGCCGCTTAGAAATCTTTGTGCTAAGTGGCTACACGGCACTCAGGCATGTGTGTTTTGGTCAAGCCTATTAAGTTGTGCAATTGGAGTGTAAGGGTGCAATTGGACAGCTGGCACATTGTGATTTTGTAATCTAAAAGTCAACAAAGTATCTGTGCGCTAAATAAACGCAACAATAGTAATGCGCTCTGCTTGATTTTCTCATAGTATCAAGCTTATTCAGCGGTGCATAATATTTGGCGACGGTGGACATTTGTCATAAAAAATTAAGTAATTGACTAGTAGGAATATAATGTTATCCAACACGATGTGGATCACCGTCAGAACAAGCGGCTTATCAATTACATACATTTCACACACGGGAATTTTCAGAAGCCGTAAGGCCTTGATTTCGCCCCTCAAGTATTTTCCCCAGCGCCCACCTTCTTTGGCGCTTACCCGGCCTAGTTCCAAAAGCGCCCTCTGAGAACTGCTGTGGAACTGCAGTCATGATGACACCGAGAAATAGCGTCGTGCTTACACCGATGACTCCCAATGTGACGGCTACCATACCGCTGAGTCGCATTCCTCCGTACGTGCAATAGATTGCTAGCAGCATGAGAATGATCTTTGCAGCTGCTGTTATTATCTTGTAGACCCGATCCACGCCCATGATTTGCAAGAAGAGAATTTTGTAGATTCTGATCAGTATTTTCGGATCATTCTTCTTGAGCCACTTTCGATTTGGCCTGTGAAAATTAAAAGTTAGCATACAGTGAGATCAAGATTTGAATTATAAATTCGGAATAACTACTTTACCCAAACTCTTGAAGAATTTGGAAGGCGGAGAAGAAGAATCCGAAAGATGTGAAGATCATCAAGCACGCATTCACCACATAGCCAGCTCCGTAGTAGACGAACAAAGCATACAAGACCAGTCGGCCCGGATCCAGCATTTCAGTGGAGACGAGCGTTGATATTTGTTCTGGTGAAGTGGGTCTGAAGAAGATCATGGTGACATAGGCGACGAAATCCAGCCAGAATGATGAGGACACGTAGACGATAATGAACTCGCACAATCTACACAGCAATTTTGGCCGACTGTCTGCAGGAATATAACGCCCTGGAAAAAAACATTGACATCTGACTGTTTTCATACAAAATTTACTACGAGAAGAAGTAATAAATTTACCCTCAAACCGCTTATTATACCGCAAGTACATGTTGACAAACTCTGGCAGCTCTTGAAATGACGTCATGATCGCAAGCTGAAAGAAAACTGGGAAGGAGAAGAAGACCAGAGCGAACCTTATGAACATCTTTATAGCCACGCTTGTTGTCTCGGATGAGGTAACTTGATGCCATTTATATGCAATGAAGGCATAGTACCCGAAAGTAAGAGCAACGTTAACAATCCACAAGCCCTTTTGCCCAATTTCGGCTTGGTCCGTGTCTTTGTTCCATTTGTACGGATGGCAGCCAAAATAGCGACCGAGGTTGAAACCTCGGATGATTATTTTCAAAGTTCTCGGTGTGAGGAGAACCATAGTGGACGTCAGGTCTAACAGAGTTTCAAATGCAAAGTGAGAATTTGGTTTTACATGCGAGTGAAAGAGCTTTTTAGAATCGATGCCTCTTTACTGTCTAAGTAGTAGGTTCATTAACCAAAAGCATTTTAATCAACGTGACAAACTGAGGGGTCCAAATTTCTGATTTTCTCATTACAGAAGTTTTCCAGTTATAAAGCTGATTTTATTTTTTTTTGGCTCTGATAATTAAAAATCTTCGTGCATATAATTTTGGGGATATATCTGAATGACACGAAAGAAAAAATTGAGGCACCACCTCACAAAAACTGTGCCGAAGCTCTGGCCTCCTAAACGATACGGCTGATTTTAAAAAGAGGTAGTTCCTTCAAAAGCCAAAGGGTTTTAGCGTGTCATTTTGTGTTTTATTTTTCGGTGTTTTGCGCTAAACAACATCATAATAACGATGAGACCTACGTGGTCCAAACTTTACGACTCAGAGGGCTTAATAATTCGAACAAAGAACTTTACACGTAAAGTAGCTTTAACGGTTTACTTCTTTTTGTTTGCATCAGTCGGATGAGTGGGCGCTAAAAGGAAAAGCAGGTTGACTGTCAAAAGCAAATTAAAAGCGGAGCTCAACATCGTGACGCCTTGTTCCCATTAAACTCGCAAGTATGTATATTGAAAGCATTGGATCTTTTAAAAATTTCACGAGTTGTTAATTCCAGTGGGACGGGTCTATAATGTAAATCGTATGGTAAAAGCCTTCTATCATATAACTATGGATGATTTATAATATGTGGATGTCTTAGTGCTTCAACATGCCCTAAGTCAAACGTCTTTATAAGAAATAACTCTTTTATAAGAAAGAGTTTAAGATGGGCCGGTAGAACTAACATATCGCGCCTACTTGCCTTTATTTTTATTATGTATATAAGTGAATTTCACTTCTGAAAGTCAATATTTGCCTTTCTCTTACAGCCGCGTGCGCCTTGGTTCATACCAAAAAATATTTCATCAAAAACGTAGGGGTTGTAGAAAAATGACTTTTAATTTCAAGACTATAGAGAATCCTTCCCTAACATATTGCCCAAGTTAATCGGGCCGTATCAATATATTGTAAAGAATTTAAGAAAGTTTCGTTTACAAAAAATGTGAATTTTCCTGGTTCATTCCGCTTCTTCATGAAGGAATATTCACTAAAACAAAAAATTAGCAAACGTTGAACATTGTATTGTATTGTATTGGAGGCATGCCAGGTTCAATATTATATTGAGCTGACAAGTCGAGCAGGCCTAAAAGGCTTATTTCGACCCATTCTACATATTTTTGGAAATGGAAAAGTCGGACTTTTTTAAAATCTGGTCATATTACTGGCTCCTTCATTGAAGATGTTGTTCTTGAGCTACTAATACGCAACCGAATTTCACCCTAAGCAAAAGTGCGTTGGGGCTCAGAAATTTCACATCCCTCTTGAACACGCATTTGCTATCCCTTACTTTACCTAATGAATTTTAGGAAAGTTTTGTCCACATAGTGGAAAAGGATGTATTAGTCACGCCTCCTACATTAGGCTCATTAAGTTCTGTGAATATTTATCTCCACTTTGAGCAGTAAAAACGCTTGTCATGTAGTAAAAGCTTTTTGGTGAATTTTATATTTCCATGTGGCCCTGAACACGTCAGGATTCACGTTGTCAAACATTAGTTTTTCGCACTCACGTGCAAATACATACTTTTAAGTCACATGCGTTCTCCTGCCTTTCTCATTTAACTCCACTGACAAAACTTTTGAGTCGAATCCGTTCTCCTGCCGTTCTCATTTAATTCCACTGGCAAATAAGCACTAAATTGCATCCGCTTTAGGAAATCCAGTACTCGCGGGTTTCATTGTAGGAACTCGATCGCGACCGGTTTACGTTATATATAATGCATCTAAAGTAATGTGTGAACACAGTTGGAAGGCGTCATGAAGTCAAATGGGTCAACTCAGTTTGCTTACAAGCAAAATTCAGAGCGGAGCTGCTTTCTATCCGTCCATGGTGTGCAATTACCAATGCGCTTAGGGCCTCACCAAACATTATGTGAGGGACAGGCTAAGTTCCTAGCTGCATTAGGGCATCAATAAATTGTGAAAGAAATGGGAACACATGAGGGAAAAATATGATAAATGAGAAACTGAATGAAATTGAAGCGGGCGCTCAAGGCCAAGGCCCAAGCGCACTTTCCATAGATACTTCATATGGTTAGGTCAAGTGTTTAATTTTATATCATTTGCTATGGAATTTGGTTGTACGATTTTGCAAATGAGCTCGCTTTCATCAAGTACCTTTAAGTGACAATCTTCCAAATTTCGTAAAAGGAGAGTGGAGCTGAAGGCTGCATGTACGTAACGTACGTACGTTGTTGTTAACTTGCCGTCATTATTGTAGCCCAGTAGCATGAAGCTCAACACATTTAATGTGAGCCGAAGGTATACAAATGAGTTAAATAGCACCACACAAACAGAACAGTTGAAGCCCAAAGATATGTAAATGAAGCGGAATCTTCACGTTCCCTCAGACTAGTTATTGAACGTACGAAAAAAAACTATTTAAACTCAGCTGCAATCTGTAACCATCTCTAACAGTATTGTCATCCCTTGCTATATATTTTTGCGATGGGGATGGCAGTAAAGGCGCCTTGACTTTGCACATTACTGTAAATTTGAGAGCAGTTTACAGGTACATTCTGGGTGGATAAACTTTCTAATTATACTAAAAGCAAAATGGCAAGGAACGCAAGATGTGCAGCCATGACTTGCTGATTCTGGAAACCTGTCAAGTTTCGACGCCGATTACAGATTTGGATCAAGAAATAAGATCTTGGAAGCCGACAGTAATTTTACCGCTTTGTATTACACGCTTGCTGATTCAGCTAATCATGTCAATTTTGTCAAGCCAGTGTATCATTTGATTTGAACGTGTATATTTTTGTCTGTGTTGTTCGTTTCTCAGCGCAATCTAAAGTATGCATGGAATGGAGAATACAAGAAGAAAAAGTCATGTTAAACGTATTTCTTGCAATTATAATTGAAAAATAAAAAAAAATACCTGTAGGCCTGTAGCTTGTGGTCGTGGACCATTTCGAACAGGAAGGAACAATGGAAATCAACTTACTGCGACTTGCATTATTACTAATTTTTTTTACTAGCTTTTTCCTAACGTGCAATAGCTTTGCACATTACTGTAAATTCGACAGCAGTTTACAGGAAAAGGGCCGGTTGTTTCATTTGATTTGAATGTGTATATTTTGGTCTCTATATTAATCGGTTTTCAGCGCAATCTATACAGTATGCATGGATAATACATGACACATGAAGAAACAGTCATGTTAAACGTGTTTCTTGCAATTATAATTAAAAAAAGAACGAATAATTTGTGGACCATTTCGAACAAGAACGAACAATGGACATCGACTTGCTGCGACTAGTTTTTTAACCTATTGTATTATGTGTTAAATTCTCCCTTTATTGTTCATTTGGCCGGGTCCAATTAGTGCCACAGGTTTTTGTGGTGTCTTTGTATATTCTAATTTGCGAGCCAACGAGCTACATGAGTCTTAATGCTAAATACGCCAAACAATATTATCTGCTATGGTTGCTATTCTAATGACAATAACATATAAAGGTTTTTCGGACGTGCATAACTTTTTGACCAGTAATTGCCGAGTACGAATATAATGTTGTCTAACACGATGTGAATGACTGTCAGCACGAGTCGCCTGTCATTTACGTAAATTCTGCGCACGGGGATTTTCATCGGCGCAAAGCCCAGATTTTAATCCTTCAGTATTTTCTCCAACGTCCAGGCTCTGTGGTGTTTATCCAAACTAGTTCCTAAAATCGCCCTCTCAGAACTTCTTGGGAACTCTGACCAGGCTGCCATGATGACATCAAGAAAGAACGTAGCGCCTTTTGCAACAAGGAGCTGTCAATAATTGTGGCTTAATCGGTGTCTTTGTTTCACTTGTATGGATGGCCGCCGAAGTAAAGGCCGAAGGTGAACAGGACACTCGGATGAGTCCTTTCAATATTATCGGTATGAGGAGAACAATATTGGACGTCAGGTCTGACAGAATTTCGTGTGAACAGTGAGAAGTTGCTTTTATTACCGCCTCGTACGCCTTTTCAAATAAGTGAAATTCAATTCTGGCAGTAAATTTTCGTCGTTGTCTTACAGCCGCAACGGTGAACCGATAGGAATTGCCGGGATTAATAAAAGTGACTGTTTCACTGGGGCAACTGGATACCATTTAGATCTAATATTGGGGTTTCATTGAAACACATGAAAGGAGTCGTTAACGGTTTTACAAATCACAGGAGACTGAAGCTCCGTAGAGACTTTAGGGTAGAAGAAGGAGGAGGCCACTCCGAAGATCCTTGTTTAAGCTTTGCTGCAACTTGAAGCTTTCCCCAATAGTATTGACATCCCTTGCTACATTTGAGATTGGGACAGTCAACTGGCCTACAACAAATGCCGCTTGTCTGTGCCTATTTATTGAAATTTCATTGCAAATTACAGGCACATTCTGGGTGAACAACTTTTTTACATCTATTTCTATACTAAAAGGAAGAGGGCAAGGGAAGGCGAGATGTTCAGCCATGGATTGCTGATTCTGGAAAAGTTAGTTTTCAACGCCGATTGCAGCTTTTAATTAAGAATTGACCATGGTGATGAAATGCTTCGTTTAAATCTGAGGCTAACTGCATACTCACTAATGATCTATCACCGTGAATTTGCTTGTATTTTTGAGGAATCCGTAGCTGGTGTTATGTCGTGCTCGAAAACAATTTCATTCATTCAAAGCTTTTAAAATGATCATGCGTTAAAAACCCCATGTCTTGGGAAATTTTGTTAGTGTTAAAATTTGTTTAGAGGTTAATAGCAAATTCTGTGTAGTGGAAGTTGTGAAGCTACAAAGGGATTCAAGATGCAGCCAAGACTCACTGGATCATTTTAATTGCTGAATGTCGACGCCGCTTAGAAATTTTCGTGGTAAGTAGTTATGTACAATCTCATGTGAGCATGTTATGGTGAAGCCGAATAAAATGGTAAAAGCTTTTGTCTATGGTGTAGATTACACTCAATCTACTTTTAGCATTTAAAGCTATACACTCCAAAAGTAATGATGCTGATTTGAATGGACTCAATACTTTTCGTGGCATTTCAGGCTATGCAATGTTAAATGGAACTGTCATTCTGACCAATTCTAGTTTTCTCTCGCCTTCAAATATCTTTGGAGTACTTTTTATAGCTTGGCAGGGGTGTTGCGATTGGAAAATTAAATTAAAAAGCGGAAAATCTATGGAAGGTTTTAGAACCGACGAAGTAACAACTTAATTAGCTGGGTGCAATTGGACAGCTAGTAATCTAAGTAAATGAAGTAGTATCTCAGCGCTAAATACACGCAACAATAGTATGTGCTCTGTTTGACTTTCTAAAAGTATCAAGCTTATTCAGAGGTGCATAATATTTGGCGACGGTGGATATTCGTCATCAAAAATTCAGTAATTGACAAGTAGGAATATAATGTTATCCAACACGATGTGGATCACTGTCAGCACAAGCGGCTTATCAATTACATACATTCCACACACGGGAATTTTCAGTAGCCGCAAGGCCTTGATTTC
>JAQIWI010002659.1:0-11821 GCA_034698825.1 Deuterosminthurus bicinctus | reverse complement strand
AATACACTTTGAATCCAATAATAAACCAGCCAGCAGCATCTTCTCATTATACCCGCTCACCCATCCAACCGCAAACTTGTAGTACTTACACTCAACCAAACGCAAACTTTTACAGCATACTGAGCTGCAAGGTAAACAAAATTCTTGAGTCAGAACGTATATATACTCACATTCATACATGTCTTGTATGATTGTGTGTGCCTTTGTGAATCCTGGAGGAAGAAACTTGATGACATGACAAACTCATGTGATTTCCATCCGTGCAAGCATGCAGCAAAAGAATTATTCTTGCCCCAGCTTTGAGAGTATGCACATACATACGTATAGATTTAATTTTCAAGCCTCATAAAGTACGTCGCTCTTCTCTATACTCCGCATGTTACTCAGGTGATGTCAGGTCATGTATTTATGCTTCCCTGCATGCTCCTTCAATTAAATGATCATGATGAAGCCTTATATTATAAAAATATATGTGTGCGTATATAATAAAAAAAAACCATGCCTGTCTTCTCCCAACAACCCATATCGCTATTAACTTCCGCCTCTTTTCTGTGCATGCATGCATGCATGCCGCCAACCAACTCCCCTTACTAAATTATTCACTGCATCTCCCAACTTCTTCTATAATGACAAACTATTTAAATTAACCTGAGCAATTTCCTCTACTTCCAAACAGCAATATCATTCTCTTCTCTCTCTCTCTCACTCTTTTGTCATGAGCAAACAACAAGTTGTTCACAATCACTTTACTATTGTGTCAGGTCATTGGACGCTCTCTTCTATATAACTCCCACAGTTCTCTAACATCATGCTGCTGCGTAGTTAAAGCACCACCACCATAAATCCATGCATGCTGTTCCATTTTTTCCCCAGCACATATCACACTCAAGTTTACCTTGTGTGGCTGCTGTATTTAAGTAATTGGTAATGGAAGAGGGAAAAAAAGAGTCCATAGAGAGAATGGACAATTCCATGTAATATTTACTCAGCTTACTCACGCCACGCCATACCATGCGGCATGTACGTATACACAGAATTATAAGTTGCAAGTGTGTGAGTGAGTGAAAGAGAGAGAGAGAAATGTGAGGAAAAAGCTTATCAATTATTGGAATCATTTCACTCCGTGACATCAATGCTAATTACTACCAGTCCTTTCAACCTCTATAAAATAACATATCAGTCAGCAGCCCTTCTAAATTTTACTAATATCATGGATGGAGCTCACGTGTGACTCCGTAGAAAGCTCGTACATGGCTGACCTGACGAAATCTATATCTGTATGATGAATGATGATAAAGTTACAGTGTTAACCAGTGTGAGGCAGTGGGAGGCCTAGTCATTTCCAGAGTCAATAAGAGTCGGTATAGCAGTAGAACTGGTACATATAATAATAATAATTATTATTAACATAATAATAATCGTAGAAAGAACCTCTCATTTCCACAGCCTTTGCGGCTCCATATACCAGTATGGTAAATGTATTCAAATATTAACTGCAACTATCATCAATCTCATAATGCATGGGCCAAGCTCTATAGCTTTAGTTTTTATATCTGTGACATTTATAAGGTCATCAGATGACACTCATTTCATAGTCATTGCTAATGATGCATCATCAAAGAGCATGAGCCTCTTCCCAATAACCTCTCTGCATTAACAGACACATTTAGTTTTTCATCAGCAGCGTCATATAAGCACACACACTTGAGCATCCCATTCACTCAGCACAGCAACGTCACCAAAATTCATCATCCGTTAAACTTACTTTACTATATATGGCTGAGCACGTATGTTTTTTTACGTATACGCTACGCAGCAGGTCAGACCCACAGCTCCTGAGGCCTCATAATAATCATCCTCATTATAATTATGACTGACTTGAGTTCACTAATCATTTTATTATAATATTGAGATGGAATGGACCAGAAAAATCCACAAACTGATTGCTTGTGTATGTGACGCAGAGCACGAGAGATTCTCTCGTTGGACAAACATTTCGTCGTCATCATCCCATTATATATCTTTATATATTGAACCCCATGGAGAGAATTCATATCATCTTATACAAGACACTTTGACTTTTAAAAGCTCACACTCACACACATACATACAGAATTATTATGAGTCATCATCTGACCGAATCAGGCTAGTGAATTCCATCAATTAATCCCATTTAAATGATAAATCCCCCTCAAATCCATCACAACATTTAGGAATTTCTATGTAACCAAAAAAAAGGAGCATGATGATGATGATGACGGATAGCAAACACATAATTTACAGCCGTCATGATCATCATCGTCTCATACTATGAGTCACCGAGGATCTAAATGCACTAAATCCCCTTCTTCTTATCGCATTCTTTCAACTTGTACTTGATCCTTGCATTAATCTTACAGCCTCCTAAAAATTTCCTTTCCGCACCTCCTCCTCCACTTTTATAATCTTCTTCTGGACCCTGGAACGGCTCGGTACTATAACCTCAAGACTTTATGTCAACGTACACATGAACTTCCTTTTCACTCAGAGTAGTCAGGTAAAGCCATTTAAAACTCAATGTTCTCACTATATAGTAAATATATATGGAAGGAATACATAAGCTTGCAAAAAAAATCAGTTTCATTTCCAATCAATTCATCATCGCCCATCCTCTCTCACACATGCCGTAGCCATCGCTCAGATTCTTAGTAATAGTTGCAAGCTAGCTATAATTCACTAACAGAATGACAAAAAGTATACTGACTGAGTGATAACCTTGAGCTGTCCTCCTCGTCAACTCCAGAGAAAACATCATCACCTTTAACCTAATCGCCAGTTATTATTATTGCACTCCGTCTCTGTCTCATTTGGATGTATATGTCTGTGTAGTGTAGTATATGTATAGTATGTGCCACAATAGGAACATTCGAGACGTGCAGAGAAAAAGTGCACGTTCCATGTAAATAATACACACATTGAATTACAAAACCACTACCATACAGCTAGCTCATATGGCTCTTCTTCTCCGCCGCATCCCACCGTCTGTGATTTTCCTCTTTCACACTAAATACACACACGTACATTCACATTAAGTTGGAGAAAATCAGTTCCAACCGGTGGGAACTTGTGCGGTGGCAAAAGAAGAAACAGAGAGAGAAAAAGAGAGAATGGACGGGACATTGCATATACACAGTCAACAGCCTTTGATTCTCTCCTCTCTCCCATGAATTCTCATCATATACACAGAGCCTGTAGAAATTAAACCATAATTTCTACCTCATATCCTCTCCTGTCATTCACACGACAATCATTCATGACGGAGTACATCAAACTGAAAATTCATATTAAATCTCAATGTGGAATAATATGAACTCCCTCATATAATAATACAAAGCCCTCAAGTTTTTGACAGTTGCGGCGGGCGCAAAGGATTTGTAGGGCGGTCTCTAAACCGCACCAGCACCATACCACTCGCACCAAAGAACAAGAAGACAAGGCTTATTGCTGGCTCGAATGGCATGAGTTTATAGTTTTCAATAACAATCCAATAATTCCACACCTACTGCGCCGTGTATTACCTTCCCATGATATCACACACAGTGCCCTATTATTAATATAGTAATCCCCCTTTCTGAGTAAGTAAAATGATAAAGCAGCCATGATTTCAAAGCCCACAGTAGTTATAGTTAGTCCTCGGTCTAGACATAGCCGCAGGGGAGCCAGTAGTGTGTGTGTGTGTGTGTGTGTAATTAAAAAAATAGACTTCATAGCCTTACACAACAGACATGGATATCGAAGGTCAGTCTCTGTGGACAACACGATGATTACGATGAGAATTCCCAATAACTTGGACTTCTTTCTCTCTTCTGTTCCAATAACTCGGCCTCATGTGAGTCAATCTAATGACCTTAAACTTGTTGGAACCGAATTCCCCCGCTAGCAGTGCTATATGGTACAAGAAGGTAAAAGAATTGAGGTGCAATATCATGCTCCTTTCACAGAGAGATTGCGAAAGCGAAGAATAGCATGAGGCCTAGTTCGTGGATCCATTGGCACTTTCTCATAGCTCGATATAATAGCAGCCCTCCTCATATAGATATATGTAATATAATAAGCTACACGATCATAACCTAATCAGCTGCTCCATGTAGTATGGTGAAATTGGAAATCATATGGAACAGATTCTGTCATTATAGCCAAACTCCGCGTGAGCTGTTGTACAGAAAGAAAGACAGAGAGAGAGAGATAGATAGAGAAAGAAGACCATCGATCACGCCTTCAAGTCTCCAACATTATAATGATAATAATAGCCAGCAGATGTACAGAGTAATACGGAGAACACTCTGACGACACATTGAACATGAACACTTCCGCGTATGTGCGTGTATATACAATGCGTGCGTGCTTGCCTTTGTAAGTGCTGTATATACACAACTCCTATATGGGCCTGGGCTGGATCAATCAAGCCTGATGGTACACAGCTGATCATGATCACCATCATTACTACAAAGCTGTATCTAAACAATCTAACCAGCAACCAACCCTTTTTCTCCTGACACTTACAATGGTCACAACAATACGACGCAAATATAATCTCTCTGAACATGGAACATTATTGAATGTCCTTGAATATCTCGTATACGTGAAGACCTTGATTTGGTCGTTGAGCTGGGTAGTGCCCCACACAATCCCTAATAAGTCAGACGAGCACGCATCTAAATCTATCTTTCTTCTTTCAACAGCAGCATTAAGGCATAGACAGACACTTGACGTATACACACGAACCTCCTCCCTTGTAGACGTTGCAAAAATTTCCCATCAAATTATCATTCATCATGAAGAGACAGACCCAGAGGACGAAATACAAAAAACCAATCCCCACTTATAAACAACATCCTAACTTATGAACCATTGAGTGCGTAGAAGTCTACACTACTGGAGCTGAAAAAAATTCACCCATAGCCTCCCATCAAGATTAATCGCACATACTTGCAAAAAAAAACAACAAAAAAATCACGCATATTATTATGACCTCCGTGTCGCTCGCTTCTACGCCACAAAGTAGCTGATCACGAAGATAGCCCAATATTCTGCAATTATTATGATTATTAGCATGTCCTACTTCCATAGATTCCTCCTTCCCTCCCATAGCACAGATTCTACCTTATCTATTCAACACGGATCATCTGGAAGGATCAAAAGGCTTCATCCATCCTCATTTTCAACTTCATACAACAACAAAACACAAATGACAAAGAGAATTGATATAGACAGAGAGATAGATAGACGGTGCTGCTGCTGGTCAAGAGGAAAGTGGAGCGACCGTCATAAATTCGCCAGACTCAATGACTCCCAATGTGCATGAACGACAGCGAGCATAGATATGATAATCTCCCACATTAGCACCACTACTTTAACCATGTAGCATGAAAAAAAAGCCAATCTAGACATCGTATGACTCATTGAATACATTAGGCCTTTGTTATATCCAGGCAAAACTCTTATTACCACAGCAAACCAAATCCACAATAAGTACAACAACACCCAACAAAACTAAATCCCTCTGTGGCGTCCTATTTCCTCAAATTTATTTGACCGACAAATTATAGTCAACCGCTTAAACTTTTGTTTGTTTTAAAACCCACGCAAAAGTGGACAGGAATCGGACCACTTTAACTTTGTGAGCGAGCAGCACGTACGTAGTGCACAATGTGGACACATATATGGATGGATGACACGACGTGGAAAAAAATCAATTAACTTCCAACGTCATACCAACACCCACTGCTATAATTCCGTGCGTTGTATATGCTGGCTCTTAAAGAGGGTTCCCTTGTGTCAAAGAGAAGACAATCTTATACATATACAATGTTTGTTCATGTCAAAGCATAAGCTGGACTGGTGCGTACACCTCCACTCCACTTGGTTGCTGCAACAACAACAACAACCTCAAAGTGGCAATTACATAGCAATGCTCCTTAGATGTATAGTTCTATTATTAAAATCCCCATCAAACTCACAGTCACAGCAGTCGTCGGCTGGAAGAGACACCGAACTTTGGAGTTCAAAGTACTCATCAACTCGCATATATAGTAGTAGTACAACAATAATACACACAATAATGTAGAAAACTAACAAACTATAGTGTGTTTGCGGCTAAGAAAATAGTACAATAAGAATGCAATAGTAATTCCACAAACGACAGCATCATCTCCATTCCATCTCTCCTCCGGTCTCTCACTTCCTCTCCTCTCACAGCTTGCTTACTTGTTTACTAACAGGAGGATTAAATGAAGGCGAAAAACAATGGGACATTAGCTTGACATAATGGCCCCGCTCCCAATCTCCGCCGTAATTCAGCAATAAATTCAATCTTGCTGACACGACGTTTCTTCTTCTTCTTCTTGTTCTTCTTCTTCTGACTGTGAGCGAACATATAGGATCCGTTGAAAACAACAACACCAACAACATAACAACAGTTTTACACTCTTTTTTCCCCTCTATATTGTGATGACAAAGCATATACTAACAAGACAAGAGAAATTGCCAATATGAGAGCACATATTACGAACGCAGAGAGAGATCCTTCTAATGCAATTCTCCATGGCTTTTCCAAAGGTACATGATGATGCAAAGTTTGCCAAAAATAATCATTGCATTCTCCTCACCACCTACTGCTCAAATTATACTTTGATACAGCAGCATATAGAGAAAATGAACGTATATAAAAGTGGTGAACTTTTCATGATTTCTTGGTATCCGCCTGTGTGCAGTATTATTAACCAACTTGAAGCATAACATCATTATTATTATTATACTCGCTTACGCTTTGAGTAATTCCATGGGAAAAATGAGCTCTAATTACCTAATTAAGGGCTGCCGCTAAGCCACTATACAATTGCTAACCACCGCCGGGGTCCCATTTACTTTCACTAATTAATGCCATGTAATAAAATTATTAATAAGCAAGCACAAAGTAAGTGAGTATACTAGCCCCATACCAGGACTTTTCTTTTAAATCTCTTCTCAACAGCGACCGTTCAAACTGACACGGGTGAGGCAGGTATGAGGCAGCAGGGAAGAGAGATAGAGCATTCTGCAATTTTGCAAGATAGTAAGTAGTTTTGTACAGCTAAAAAACAACTTTATACTACTTGAGACCTTCTTCTGCTCCTCCTTGGTTACACAAACAAACTAGTAGCTGTAATAACCACATGACCACCACTGTTTTATGCCATTTTTATACTCATGGACCAGTTCGTGATGTTGTTATGATGACCAAGTTTTTCAACATGACGAGTGCGTGGTCAATCTTTCCTCACATAAATATACATATAATACCGACGACTAATATAACACGCATGTATATAGCCTTGGCCTAAAACAACTTAAATACTCGGTCAGTTCTCCCTTTTCCCCGTATACGTGCAGTCAGAAAATCCCTTTACAAAACCATAAAAAAATACCAGCCTGCAGCATGATAATCATGATGACGGTGACGGACGGACGGACGAACCAACGTACGATCATGACGAAGAAAAAGATTCTGGTGAGAAAAATGCAATTCATCCGGCAAAAGAAAGACGACATCATCCTCACATTTCCACCATTCTGTCAGTCACTTTACTGTAATATGCGTAGGAGGAGAAAATTGTAGGACAGTCAAGTCAGTTGAAAAACGAGGACTAAATCCTCTATCAGGTCGGCCTTATACCGTCACCACCACCACCAACTTGTCATCATAATCATCATGAATCTTCCGTCCTTCCATCACATGCTCCAAATAAAGCATTGAAAATCTCCTCTTTTTTTTGGCTCCATCCAAAAATCTCCTCCTTGTTGCTGCTACTCTGCTTTTTTATCTTGAATGGATTTGAACCATGCAGCGCGTGAGATGACTCTTAAAGCAAGCTACAGGAATATTATGCACACGTAGCGGATGCCAGTAGTGGAAATGAAAAATCCATTAAAAGTCGAGGCCATATAGTATATATGTGTGTGACTCTGTCAAGCTCACAAATTTGCAAACGTAATCACATATACTGCTGCTCCTGCTCTTGCTCTAGAAAACTTAACCCGAGCTTCACATCATGGCTCACTGACTGACTGACTGACTGACTGACATAGGGGCGAGTCTCGCTTAATTTTTACATCCAAATAAAGTCACCCATCACATCCGTCCCCATACCAACAACAACTCACTCCAAGAGCTGCTACTCCATTCATAGTATTATTATTATTCTCGAACCTTGCTAAAAGTCTCCCATGAAGCTAAAGAAAAGTGCAGTTAATTTTCATTAATTTTCGAGGCCATTAAATCCGTAAATGGCGAGAGAATTCACAAAGGATCTTCTCCATTCGTTTCCTCATACGCCACCGCGTATAGTCGTTCGTTTATACATACGACGAGAAGAAAAATTTGCAGGAAGGAAACTTTGCCACGTACGTCAGTCATCATCATGATCGTTTACGTCGTCACATTATAGCTATATCTATCGCTTTTCCATTCACCAGGTAAAAATAATGAGCTGTATAAATTACCAATTCTCTCCTAATTATAATAAGGAGTCATTACCTCCGTCATCATCATCAACATACAGAAAATATATGCAGGCATACATGGAAGTAAATATCAATGGATTATTGTAATTAATCATGAACCGGCATTGAGCATCAAAGAGCACACTACTGTCCCTCCCATACAGCACATCCATGCTCTCGTGCCTTCAAAGTTTTAACTGCACACACAAGAGCCTTGAAACCCTTGTTATTTTTTTAGCATAGTCCTCACACTTAAGATGCTACAATATATACAGCTGCAGCACGCAAAGCGGATTCACAGGAAGAATAATAATACTCGCAGGGAGGCAGGGAGTTTCTAATAGAAACGTATACATAACGTGCATCTTGACATAATCGACTCGACCTTATCAAGAATCACGGTGGTGTGGTGATACCAGCATGATGATGATGATGATGACAAAAATTGCGGACAGCAGAGTGGAAAATCACATTGAATTGATTCCATTCTACTACATGTCTTGTGTCCTGTATAAAATAAAACAAATGGAGATAACTGACGATGTAATCTCTCCCATACTTCGCCGTACTGCTCTATAGTACAAGACAAGATGAGACCTGATGGGAAGATTCGCAGAAATCAGCTCTTTTTTTTTCGCTCTCATGAACACACAGGACACGCAGAGACAAATATAATCCTCATCGCTCCCTTAATATCCCTTATGAATATTTGAAGACGAGAACAAGAGCGGAATGGTTGTAAGAATGATAAGGCCGTGGAATGAGAAACCTTTTAGATTACAGTATAGTACACCACCGGTGGTGGTAGTAGTACATTTGTATAGTAATGTAATGTAAGCTCATCCTTGCTGCTGCATTAAGTGAGACAAAGGCCGAGAGAGATACTTTTCTACATTCTTATTATTTTGCAGCATAATATATATAGTGAATCTCATCCAAAGGCCAGGCGGACTTAAAGAAGAAGAGCTTTATACTTGAAGCGAAAGACGATCTGCGAGAGAGAGAGAGAGAGAAGTGTATACTTTAGAAAATGGAATTTAAAGCGGAACAGATTTCACAAGGCATCGTCCTCCATCATCATCATCATCTGCTCAACAAGAATTACATTCTGCAAAGTTTTCCACATGGTTGCTAAGAACAACGACGAAATCCTCCTTTTACCTTCTCACGTATAGGCAGAGACAGAGAAGGCAGGAACAGAAAAAAAACAAGAGTTTAAAAAAAAAAGAGTCTGCCATTTTGTAACAGTATAATGGATGGACCAAGAGGATATAGAACAATGTGTGACAACAAACAAAGTCAACAAAATCTGGCTTATCCCTGTAGTACAGTTTTTCTTGGGATAAAATCCTTGACTCTATACGATGGTATCCTCACCATATAAACTATAGTGCATGTCTCCTCACCAATATAATCTACTTCCCTTATATGACTTTTGAGGCAACCTGAGAGGTTTTCAAGTCCCTCGTTCCTGTCACATACACTAGAAGGTGTCATTTCAAAATGGACGCATATCATAATTTGCTGCTAAAACTATCTGCCAGCCAAGTGTGAGATAAAACAAGGGCCATATCTATATGGATGAGGGAATTATCTCAAGTTCAGCTCCCTTTTCAAATCCTATGAAGGACAAGGTGGTGGGTGGAATGGACAAGCTGGAGAAGAAAGACAGAGCGATCCATGTGGAAATATTTCGCACACCTGCTATATACTTGTGATGATGATGATGATGACGACGACAAAGCGAAGGATCCGGGGCCGCAGATGCTCTCGCAATCATCACAATAATGATGACAGGGAGCGTGTGGGCCCATATGTCCGAGCGCGTGTCGTGTCGCCTTTACAAAAGAAACAAAAATAGCAGCGACAAATAATTCTGACCACAAATGGTCATATGACCTTTTGAAACGGGCCACTTCCGTCTCTCATGGAGCATATGGAGAGACAGATGAGAGGGATTTTTGCCAGAAGGCAAGAGCAGGCAATCATTAAGTGTCACAAGCACACTTATGATACAAAAGCTGGCTGACTCATTCTCAGATATGTCACTCTTCTTCTTCTTCTTCTTCTCCTTCTGCTGGAGATGAGGTTTATACAAATATCTCCTTTGCTTTAATTACCTCTGTGACAATAGCAAGCATGGCCATGGGCTCTAATCGTACGCATGCTTCACAGCTTCCGTCCACAACACTCCCAGCCAGCACCATAAGTCACTCACTCCGACAGACATGTGTACATTGCTCATTCAAGCTTTCATTAAACAGACTGTGAACTTTAGGGTCGAGTGACCAGACTGTCGTCTGTATAGCTGAATTCATACACATAGTTGAAATGTACACAAAAATACTCTTTCATGTACGCTCCTCGTCCTCATGATTGCTTTAGGGGCTGGACGTAAATAGATTTCTGGTGTTCACACAACATGCGGGCATTATGGGAGGCGAAGAAGAATGTTCTATTCTCTGGAAAGTAAACTTTTGCATAATAATAATAATGTTGCTACAGGAACAGGAAGTGGATTCTAGCTTTGTATTTGAATACAAGGGAATTTTACTCCAATAACATTTGACGAGATTTGCTGCTGCAAATGAGGACCAAATGCTCACAAACAATTTATCCTCATGCTTTATCCTCAACAGCCAAATGTCTTAAATAAGTTTCTGGGTTGGTCCGAGTCTAATTAACCGAAGAATATAAAACTGAGCTGATGAATTAATGAGTCGAGTGTAATATAATAAACTTACCTTGGGTTTGTACAACCACTTGCGTATGGAATTCATCCCGTCCGGTGCCCTGCGAGAGCCGAGGGTCACCCCAAAATTGGTCGACCACGTCCTATGGTCCGAGAAAAATCAGTGGAATCCAGGTCTGAGTGATATTCACTTTCATAAAAAACACATTGGACACACGACCACTACGAAGATCTTGTTGATCAAGATGACGATGACGACGACCACGACCACCACGAAAATGACTGAGCAATGAGATCACAGCACCACATGGAATTCATCCAAAAAAGACACTACAACATCAACAAAATAAATAACAATAAAATAACACCAAAATTAAATAAGTTTCCGATGCGTCAAATCAAAACAAAAAGCACTGAATGGTTTCGATGTGGATCAACTATCAGAAATACTGACTCATTTCTAAACATTTCATCATAATACACCACACGTCCAAAGAAAGAATTATAATCACATGTGAACCTTTGTATCGGTCCTTCACTACGCAGATATAGATAACTGATAACAAAGACAAATGTCCAGACTTGAAGCTGACAAATTCCCTCTTCTCT
>JAQIWI010002658.1:0-11821 GCA_034698825.1 Deuterosminthurus bicinctus | reverse complement strand
AGTATTCGATTTTAACAGAGCAGTGGATGAGCATCTTCAACACACATGGATTATGTCTCGCGGACTTAATCCAGAAATATTATTGAAGGACCTGCACCCTGCACTTCAAAGTGACTTCTTCAAAGAATACATTGGCGCTGTT
This sequence comes from Deuterosminthurus bicinctus, assembly GCA_034698825.1. Classification (NCBI taxonomy): domain Eukaryota; kingdom Metazoa; phylum Arthropoda; class Collembola; order Symphypleona; family Bourletiellidae; genus Deuterosminthurus; species Deuterosminthurus bicinctus. Next base: position 11,679 of record JAQIWI010002658.1, on the reverse strand, counting down.
GTTTTCAAGGTTAGTGTAGCTCCGGCAGACCATCTAGTTATAGATTATGTGGGCTTTAGGAGCATGAAAACCGTAGGTCCCCCTTTGGCATGGTATCAACGAAGCCATTTTACGCTATCTTTGCACGTACATGAAAAGCCTCCATTTTACACGAGGAGAGCAAATAGCCGCCAGGGGGAATTTAGAGCTGGAAATGTACGTTATTGTGGAGGGAAGTGTCTGGATTACTGGAAAGCGTCAGAGATACCAGTGCACTTTGGGACCAGGAGAGTAAGAAAATTAGATGCTCATACTATTTTAATGATTAAATAATAAACAAACAAATAATTTCATGCAGAACCTTTGGTGAAACTCAAATGATGTATGGATTGGTTCGAGAGTGAGTATTAACAAAACTGTTTCACAACAAAACAAACCGTCTAAATATTATGATTTCAAAAAGTTTCTCAGCCTTTGCAGCCAACAACGTGGAAATATTTGCTTTGAACGCCACAGCCTATGCTGAAGTACTGGACCATTACCCAGTTTTGAAGAAAGAAATGGAATATAAATTTGGAACTAGACGTGAGGACTTGTTCAAGAAGAAGATATATGTTTTGCAGGCTAGACAACGTGCAGCTGGGAGAGGCTACTTCATGAGTGCAGAAGCCCGAATTACTCAAGAGATTCGTGGCTGGGTAAATCATCATGAAGTTGATGTGGACGATGATTATGAGTATGGCCCAGACACGTCTTTAGGAATTCAGAAATTTATCCAATCTCGTATTATTGGCTGGGGATCTAATGACGTGAAGCTTCCATTTCTCTACTTGGCTACGCAGCAAGGGTACGTTATGTGTTAATTTACAAGGTTGACCATTGGTTTGATTATTTTTAGTCAGAATTAACGTCGCTTTAGATCTACTGGGCCGAGCTTCATGATCCATCCCAAGTGTAAATTCTACCGAATATTCCTTGCGATCACATTCTTGGTGTCATGGGCATCAGTTTTGCTCGCTACATACCTCGCGTTCATTGCTGAGGGTCCTGCATCAGGTCCATTTGAAGTGGCCAAAGTAGTCAAGCATTACGTGTACTTCCCCATAGCAATCAATTTGTTCGAATCCTTTTATGTGTTGCACATCATCCTCCAGTTTTGCATACCTTTTCAAACGGCAAATGGCGAGTATTGCAAAGAGCACAAAAAGATCGCGTATAGGTAATTCGCACGGGTGTCATAAGGCAATGTAAAGTATTTACTGATGAATGACACTCTTTAATTCAAGGTATCCAAGACAATATTTCCGGTTTATACCAGACATAATTTCAACTTTACCAATTCAATTCTTGTACAAAACAATGGTGTACTCGTCGTATCAGCCACTGAATTTGATCCGATGCTTCCGAATCGTGAGTGAATAGTATTAGATACACTTTTCAAAGCGGATTTACAAGCTGCTTAAGTTTACTGAAAACTTGTTTAAATAGCCTCAAATCTTTCGCTCGTTGCATGAATTGAACGCGAATATCCACGTGACACCATTTCAGCACTATATACTCGTATCAGTAACAGCCTTCTTAACATTGGCTCACGTTCTGGCTGTACTTTTTTACCACGTGTCTCGTTGTCATCTTCCTTTCAACGTGCTGACAATTACAACAGAGGACGTCAAGAAAATTTGCCCACGCGGTACTTGGACAGAGAAGTGTAAGTTCCAATTCAGCTGTTGCTTAGATTATTGGCGTCTATTTTTATTTTTTTTAATTTTATTTTATCAATTTTGTGTTCGTATTATTTTTAATGGAGCCTGATAAAATTCTCTTGACCTTATTTTACAGTTATTTATGATTTCCTCAATTATGCCGAACCGAATCAATTAGACTACAAACAATATCTATGGTATCTCCGTTCACTCTACTGGGTAATAACAACCGTATCGACGACAGGATTCGGGGATATTGTGCCACAGACAATCCCTGAACTTATTATAGCGATAGTCAGTATTTTTTGTGGTGCGTTTGTTCTTGCTTACATTCTGAGCGTCTTCACTGCGGGCATCACATCCGTGAATCGGCACCACAGAGAGTATCTATACGAGCTTCATACTGCCACTGTAAGTTCACATTGTCTTTAACTTTGGGTTGAGACATAAATTACTATCGTACACATGCGTTTACAGAGCTACTTGGCCAACCTCGGCCTAAGTTCCTATTGGCAAAATTCGCTCGTAGAATGGTTCCTAAACCGTTGGAAGATCTCACGTGGTGTTTCCTTTAACAAAGTAACTGAGATACTTCCTCTCACTCTCCGAACTACGGTCAACTTAGCCTTGTATGAAGACATACTAACGAAGGTAATTCATAAGTTAAAATGTTTCTATTGTTTACTTTACTCCTGCTTAATAATGACTCCAGGTGTCACTATTCAAAGACATGGACGTCCGTTTCTTCCGCACTCTCGTAGGGTCCATAGAGCACATGGTGTTCTTACCAGGTCAAATAATAGAAAACGAAGGGCATCATGGGAACACACTCTACATAGTTGCCAGTGGCCGGATAGCTGGTTACACGTTTAACAAGCATGGACAACCGAAGCTTATGCGCTGGTACACGGAAAGCGGCTGCTTCGGCCGTCTGCCCGCATTCTTCTATGACAAAGACTACAGCAAGACATACCGCTCTGAAGTTGAATCTGAAGTGCTTGCCATTCACAAACATTCCCTCTTCTACCTTGCTCGCTACTTCCCTGAATTCGAAGCTCGTGTTCAAGACTTTATCACCGCCACATATGATGTCGCATTAGGCATGGACACAATATTTACACCGATTCGCATGCTGGGACGTCAGCGAATAAATCTGCTGAGGAAGAACGCTCGGATTCGGATTGCATCTGCAAACTTGCGGAATAAAGGGATCAGCACACGCCTCTCCATTTTCAAACCGCCAAAACAGCCCAAGCAGAAATACATGGAAAAGATTCGACCTAAGCCTGCGTTGTTGGATAAGACAGAAGCTGACGCAGAGCTTGACTTAAAACAGAAAACCCAGTTTCTACTGCAGGCTTTTGAACAGTTGAAGAAGCAGACATTGCAGGCTGATACGCAATCCAAGGGGCAGAAGGCCTCCGTGACTGGTAGTGCCCAAAGTTCTGGCCGTACGGAAGATCAAAGAATGTATCAGTTTGACGCTGAAAATGAGTCCATCCGACGGACCAGCAAGTAGTGAAACTCATGTCAAGTTGACTTTAATTTGTTACGGTTTCAGTTTTTATTAAAATGTTTAGTTTACATGATGAGAAAACTTCATGGGAGTGTCACTTGATTGACAGTTATACAATGGACCCTTAGGGATCAATAGGGCCAACTAAACTGTAGGAGTCAATAGTATCATCAAACATTGACTTGTCAACATGATGACTTGAGAAAGCAAGACTCACTCAGACCCTTGGGTTCGTAGGCCACACACATCCATAACGTCCCATTGTTTACGTTTTTATTGCAGCATGTCAATGTACCTCTCGACCTCAATACCAAAAGCAAAGTCGATTCACTTGAATAGAATCATAAACCAGAAAGAAATAGAGAGAGCACTACCCTCACGGAGATTGAGGACTCTGCTGTTTCAGGAAAAATGTAGCAGACAAGGTTGTAATTAGCTACAGAATGAAAAGGACCAAGCACTTGCCCTGTCTAGGCATTCTCCCACGGGCTGTGCTGTGTGAGAGAGCTTTCCAAACTGAAAACAAACAAATGCCACGAAAACAAGTTCGTATTGTAAGGTCGCGGCGCTCGAGCTTCCGTTTCCGTAACGGTCAATCCAAATTCACAGGCTTGTCAATTAATGGACAATGTATCAATTGTTCAATCGTTATACTTTCACTGTAATCACTCCGAAATTCCGACATGGCTCCCAGCATTTCACTCCTCCTCACCTGCACAATTGATGCAGCAACTTGAATGACATTTTACTATTCGACTAAAGCTGTATTGAAAGTCTTTGGAGCATCTTAAAACCAGTAGCTGTCAGCCCCACCTCATCCCTTAACCTTCAATGTAGAACAGAGAGAGGACGGCTGGGAAAACTAATTTAATTTGCAAACGACATACTCATTAATGCTCCCATAACTCAACCCTTACAACTTTCTGACTGAGGCAGTAACAGATGCACCTACTGAGAGCTATCAACTGGGACACACATTACCTTTCACAATAAACAGCCAGAAATCAAGAGGAGTGGAGCTGATTTGACACGAATACACATGAGTGAAACTTAAGACGTTTGACAGGGCTACCGATGGAAATTTATACGGGGAAGGTGCCGCCCTTTAAACACTACTACTGCGAGTAATAATCACTATTGGATTTTTTATTTGAATGAGGCGGAGAGTACAGTAGAGGTTTGATTATTATTTACTTCTCGTATTAGTGTCATTGTTAGGGATTGAGAGAGCTTCTTTTATAAGAGGTAATAATTGTAGCTTTGTTGCAGTTTGCCTATTGCAGTTGCTTTCTTGAATGCTTTGTTGCATTTCGGTTTGATTGACGTTTGAAGAATAGTTGATTTTTAAGCTAAGCATAATTGCTGCATATACTTTCGCCACACCGCACAGTCTCACCGGCCTCGTCTCTTGCGGTCTACCTCAGTGTGCAAAATTCAAGCCAAACTTCTTCCTTTTTCAGTCTAAAACTCCAGCCGAACTTCAAACTCTCCTGAAATATTAAATTGCATAAGGCAACATGACAAGAACGTCACGGAACAACATCCATACACAATTTCCCCGTCGCTCCCACAAATAGCAATATCTCCTTCACACTCCAACGGATTGATCCTACTTAGCAAGTAAAGGAAACATGGGCTGAATGATAACAACCAACGAAGAATACCACCCAGTGTTCAAGGACTCATGAGAGACAAGCTTGCAGAAATATTTGACATAGTGACGCAGTAAGATATGAAGATGACAAGCCTATTTACTGTTCTACTAACTTACCATCGTCGGCATGTAAGCATGAAACATATAATAAAACTTTGCATGTATGATAAAGAAACTCACTGTGTTTCCTGCAAGTCACTCACTCCGTTAGTTTTTCTGCACAAACAACAAACACGCATCTGAAGGAGTGTGAAAGCTTATATGGGACTTAGTGCTATTGTGAAGGCAAAATGACAAGCTTCTTTTTCATGCAACAAGCAAGAAAAACTATCCCCCTTTCCTTTTCTTATACATACCACATTTCTAACATTATTATTACGGCTTTGTTCCCTATTTGTTTACAATAGCAGTAGTTAATTTCCGCTTGATTGCTCAGTACAAACACACCTCCATCAGTTTTTGTTGCATGCACTTGGACGTGATGTGGGGCCTTCGGATTGCTGCTGCGGCATGGCCTTTAACTGGTCCGGAAACTATCGCATGATTTTTCTCACCTAATTCGCACACGCTGAGCAAGAATGAAGTGCGGCTTTGACAATAAAAAAATTCACTTTCATTGTTTGTGGTTAGAGAAATAAGGTTTTAGTATTCACCTCAAGCACATTCTAATACACACGCACGGATGAGGGAGTTGCATTGGTTAATACTACGAGCTTGTTATTTCGCTTACAAATTATCCCATGCATTACCGTACAAGTCTAATAAAATTATCTGTGAGCATTCCGTCGGAGAAATGGATAGGTTGGAGTCATTAATAGCAACCATATGTCACATGCACGATTTCTAAATATCACCTCGGCAATGACTCCATCTTTGTAGCTCTCTCACGGGCATAATTCAACTATTCAAATCCCACTCAGCCATATAATTCCTTTGCTACCTTCCGCGAGTTTCACTGGCATAACTCTTGTTTTATTTTCCATGTAATTTAAACGATGAGGACCATTAAGTTGAGTCAAGTAGCGTCCTTTCCTCGACAAGTGCATTGACAACTTTCTGCAACATTGCATATTGTAATGCAATGGCGGTCTAATTGTAATGCAATAATGAGCCCCGATGGGAGAGTGACTTGTACTTAAACAAAGTGTGAGCTTTCCTCATCCTACTAAACTCATCGTATGTCACATATGACCGATCATATCGGTCGTACCCAGACTCAATAAAATAATTATAAATGTAGTGCCAGAGTGAATTCACTCTGGCATGAAGAAAAAATAGTAAAATCATTCAAGGCTACAGCGACCACAAAAATCCAGCTGACCCTCATCCTCTGACGACATAGAAGAGGCAAAAATTGAGACAGCAGAAGGTGTGTTGGCACATCTTGAGGAAAAAACAATGGCAATTGTGTCGTCAAAGTTAACTGTACCACAAGGCACGTGTGCAGTGCTCCTGTCTGGCTGGAACCATAGACGATGATGATGTGATCTGCCGCAAAGTCATCCGACCGCAATGGTCCATTGTCTATACACCTGACGTGCAAATGACACGATCATCCTCCATTATTCTGTCCCACTTCCTGCATCATCATCATCGGTGCTGTTTTGCAATAAAAAAATTGGACCATCCCTGTATGCTATCTTCTTCTTAAATATAAACCAGAGCATGGGATGGCCAACCCGTTGTTATTATCATCATTTGGCAGGGTATGCGGGCTAGGAAATTTAGGGGTTTGCATGCTCCCTGCTATTATTTTATTACTATTATTACATGAAAACTGATGAGCAAGCATTATAGACCAGAAGAAAACAAGGGGCACACCTTAAATGACCGTCATAATATTGCACATATGTGTCATACAAGCAGGATCACAGTCCCAAGCACGATGGATGAGAGCTTTAAACGCTACAGACGATATCAGTGTATCTGCATCAGTCAACTGCCAAAATGTAAATCTTTGACACACTGGCCGACAATATAGCAAGTTGCGGTGCTAATTTAGAAGGGCACCTTTAGCTTCACAAATTAACTTTGGGTGTGAGACGTTTTGACCAAGGGTGACTTTGCAATTATCAACGCTTCCGTACACCACTTCAAGCCAGTGCAAAACGGCTAAATCCTTCTGTGACGATAATGTATGCAAAACAGAGCAAGAGGATTTCCCATTAATTCATTGTACTACTGTATAATCCACGTGTTCATTACTAGCAGTTGAAAAGAGGACATTGGAATTCGCATAAGCCAGGGTGATTTTTATTAGACAGGTTGTTACTCCAACACTTGAAAACAAGCTTTAATAAACCCCCGCATTGAATCATGATAAAGTCTCAAGTGGGCACTACAATGGTTCAGTTGATGTAGGCTCAATACTGAGAATCAAATTCAACTCACTCAGTGAGGCGCTAAGCTTAATTTCATCCACTGGACACGTAATAAGCCATTTTGACCCGAGGATAACTCAAGGTTTAACAACCTTGATGGCCTTTTAAATCCTCTTCTGTTATGGTAATCTGTATTGCTTGTGAGGTATGAAGCAAGAGCTTGAGAAGACCCACACAATACCGGGCAGTCATTCCATTTATGTGCTATAGCATGGCGAATCCTTTCAGAGTGCCATACATCAACGTAATGATAACCCGAGGCAACGTAATAACTCTGTTCAGCTTTTCGAGTATATGTTGACTATCCAAACAAGTGGTCAACTGTGCTTGAGTTGTGAGGGAGCTGGCAAGCTGAGATCAAAGTGCACAGTATATATTCTCAATGCTCATTTTCATAATTAAACGATAGCAACGACGGCTTCCTTTCAGCCTCTGTTGACTTTAACGGTCCGCAGCTTGTCTTTCCAGATAACCCAGGATTAATTATGCATGCTGGACCCTTGCAACATTGGTCTCGTCTCTAGTACTTTTGTTCGAGACAATAGCAACGGACTGAGATGTAATAATTTATAGGGCTCTTCATAGAGTTTTAATCAAGTGTTTGTTTTAAGGGGCAGACTTGCGTCATACGAAACCAGACATTGGCCTTTGCTAAAACAAACACATCCAACCTGCGCAATATGGTTGGACTTGCGATCTAACAGAGCGACAGGCATTGGAATACAGTTCCTTATACATTATTTAACTGTCATTCGACACACCAGTCTATTTGCATTGCCGTTATTTTACACGATAAGGCAATGCTTGTAGTTCAAAGTAAGTCATCAAGCTCCTTCCAGCAGCTTCCTCAACTTCTAAGTTGCACAAAATGAAACTCATTTCCCAGGTAGGACTTTGCTTGCAGATGTGCCATTACATTGCATGGTAAAAGCATATCGATCAATGTTATAAATGCAATATTTCCTCCATGATTTATAATGGCACAAACTTCCTTCCTTGTCTAGTGTGTTCCAAGCCCGGCCAGACATTCTGGATACCTCAAGATAGAATTCTAAATGGGACCCCATTAGGGAGCATTGTGAATAGTAGCAACCATCACCCTTTATCTTCATACACAGCCGGTACTCCGAGCCCCTTTCTCACACGCTTTGTAATCAAGACTCATAGTTACAAACCCTTTGGACAAATTAAACTATGATTTATATCATGGTCCATTTACGTATTCCCCTTCGTTGTGGCTTTATTTATCAATACTGTTGTGTACTGTAGGTTGTAATTTATTGCGACTTTCCCACCTCTTCATTTCTAACGAAGAGACTCGAAATTCTGCATTGCATTGTCGTAGTAGTGCACATGCGACTGTGCAGTGTCCTAACATGCGTCATATTTAGGCCATTGCCACTATTGACTTAATAGGAGTTCTCCGTGTCATTAGCATATTACACACTACTTCCTCTTCTAAACAACCTAACTGCACTGAAATTAGTGTGAACAGGGCATGTCACTCTCATCTGGACTATTGGGGATTACTTTGTGCCTATTCATCATTTGCTGCCGCCATAATGGCTACATTAAGCATTTCCAAGTTCATTCAAAATTATCATGAGTCTGTAAATGGGACTAGGTGATCAAAATGTATTTCAGCAAATATAATTAGCTTTGTAAAAAAAAAAGTAAATTTTATTTACTCTTTTGTGCATTCAAATATAGCAAGAAGTTCAAGCGGAACTTCGAGACAGCAATACTATCATTACTGTCGGAATTTCCACCAGCCCTGAGTAGTATAAACGAATACTAATATTCTTTTCTTTGTGAATAGGAAAAGGAAAACCGTCAATGCCACTCATAAGCTCCGTGTCTCCATAGTTCCGTCGACGTGTCATTTATAAGTAGAATGATGACGAAAGTTTGACATAAAAATGAATGAAATTTTCCTTTCATTATTACATCAAATGACTATTCTTCATGCTAACGGCACGGCGCAGTGGGTGGACGAAGATGAAAAAGATCCGCACAAGGCTGTTTTGTTGCTGTTCTTACTTTTTACACAGCAAATCATTTTAAGACCTGTTAATTTAGAGCTTGACTGAGCAGTAGTAATGGTAAGCTGTCAACTAGACTTCTTGCACAAGAAGAAGGAAGGACGTGTTAATAACTAGAGAGAGAGAGAGGGAATGATGCAAAAACCATAAGGACACTTGCTTTGGGTTGGGCTCCTTAATTTCTGCGGCCATTTTGGATTTCTGTTATTGCATGTGAGAATGATAATGTTTACATGCGAACAATGAAAAGTGACTTGTAATAAACAACAGGTATCATCTAAGGTGTCAAATAGGCAGCCGCACTCACTCACTTCCATCTTATTCTCCCCACGACAAATTACATCATTGGAAATTGCTTCGGTAATAAGTGAGGCGGTGTTACCTATCAAAACCAATATCTTTCAGATCCCATAATTGCCATATTATGAGAACGATGACGGACAGGAATATTGTTTCAAAGCTTATTAGCAAAGATAACAGGGAGTGGAGTCTAATAAGGATTGCTGTGTAACGTTTCGGTGGAAGAAAGAACAAGTGGCCTTGTAATACTCCAAATTCTTGGAGGACAATCTCAGTAGCGAATTTGCATGTTTCTGGTTATGATGAATGACTTGAGTGAGCAGGCTAATAGGCCCCGTGGTGGGAGAATGGTCAATAGCTTTGTTATACAGATTCCCTTAGAGCTGGGATTTCAAGCGTTTGTGTGTGTGTGTGTGGTGCTACATGTCCGTCCCCATATGCGTTAATTCCCATAGTTAGCAGTGTATGTTGAAATATACGTTGCTACTCAGTTAATTCAATTGCAACATCTTCTATGACAACCTATGAGGCGGACTATTGTATGCCTGTGTGAACCACAACGGAACTTTAACTGGCCGTATAAGAGCAGCGGTGTGACATCCCTTCACATGGCAATTATAATGCAATCCATATCCTTCAGCAGGATTTCTCTAGCTCCGCTTACCACAAATCATAATACGGGTTGAGTAACTGAATTACACTCAGCCAGCCCTACTCAAGTTCCTCTCGTATGAAACGGAGACCTAATTGAGTTACATCAACTCTCCTCATCTCACTGTCATTTACAATCAACAAGAGCCCTCTATTCGGTCGAACCATTCCAGTAGTGTGATATCCCACAGTGCATCATTCATAACTTCCTCCGCCATATCCTTTGATGATTAATATCAAGGTCTGTATGTAGGAAAACATGCCAACTCCTTGCATAACAACATTGTGTAATCAGGGCTATCCCAGCATGGTACATTCGGACCTGACCTTTGCACTTATTATGATCAAGTTGTTAATCAGTAATTTAACGGTAGAGTGAGCTGACAGGATGTAGTAGTGAGTGATTCTAAAGAAGTCTGTTCTAGCAAGTGATTTGTTTATCATGAGAGGCAGAAAGACAGAGGAAATGAGGTCTGCTGTTTGTTTGCACTCAAGATGTCATTTTAGCTGGAATTAGACGTTGCGACAAGTCATGGCGTCTTATGATGATAATGATTACGAGGGTAATTATTCGCCATTAGCGGACTTTCTACAAGATAATAACATCCTTCGTGTTGAGTCATATGGTAGAATAGAGATGTGGTATACTCCCCTTTGCCATTCCTTATCTTAGTGTTGTATTTTACTAATTTGAGTAGGTAAACTGCAGGACCGGCTGTGTTAAAAAGGAGGATATGGATACGACACGTGCGTTGCAGTTCCAACAGTACGAGAACTTGAAATTGTCCGTATGGCCCACTTTTCATAAAATCAAGAAAAGTAAATACAGAAAGCAAAACCCCAAAAACCTGTTAAAAATTCAAACCACAAGCTTTGCGGTGAAAAAAATGACCTATTGTGGGATTTAATACGTTTTAAATTTTCTCTACAAAATCCACACTGACAAAAAGACACACAGGAACACTAACAAAGTTGCCTACCGAAACCTCCATTATTACCTCAAAGTCACCACATGTGTGCGTGTGTGTTATTACTGCTGACTCATGTCACAGAATAAGTTGGAAAATAGAGCGTTAAAATATAACAAACATAATAATATAACTGAACTAAATACTTCCACTTTTTATCGATGCATTCCATCTGCTACATCTGTGTAAAGCTATGGCCAGTTTCTTGCGCATCTAATTTCACACTACATTGACCCAGCTCATCCTAACCCGGCTTCTCGATGTGAACCCACCAGCAGATTCGATTGGGTTAACATGAAACGAGCCTTAAGATTATCTTTGTGTGTGTGGACCATAGTTTATGACTCGACGACTGTGGCGCGACCAGATATACAGCTAACTTTCCGGCGTGTTCACTTTTACAATCCTTACCCAGTCTATGTGCCACCAGTTGCCTACTTTGGAGTAAATGTACCGCTCACAATCACCACACCATCGGAGACAGT
>JAQIWI010002657.1:0-11828 GCA_034698825.1 Deuterosminthurus bicinctus | reverse complement strand
ACACACACATACACACGTACACATCCACGCAGTGGAGAAGGTGAGCATGATTTATTCCATTCATTTCCCTGCATGCCAATAAAATGTGGATTTATGAGGGCACTTAAATTGGCAAGATTTCTTTTCTTCCCCTTCGTATTCTCTACGCCGTTAGCCTTCACACGTACTTACAGATAGAAGCATAGAGAGCTGTTTTAAGAACGCATCTTGGTCCTCGTCGCCACGTCAAGTCCCGTCTCAACTTCATCTTATTATGCCTCCCCCACTCCTCCTCTGCTTTCTTTCATCCCCTTATATTCGCATCCTATTACACTATATTATGGCTCGCACACGAAACAACAACAAAACTCCCTCTGCTCCTCAACAGACACGAGCTAATATGCTGGTGCTCATTTTTGAGCAACTTTTGAGCCTGAAACCCGTGAAAATCTATGCAATGTAAGATGCCATTAGCTGTGAAAGAGAGAGCTCTTACTAAGAAGCCGCACACTTGAGGCTTTGCGCCAAGTGGACATAAAAACGGTCTGTGTCTTCTTGTAGTTGTAAAGGGAAAGTTTAATGGGAATTTGAGTCAGAGAGAATGGAGGCGCTTGATGTAGCGCGTAGAAAAGCCACCGCCATTATTACTACCGCTCCTGCCACGTCAAAATGACACACCAGAATGGCAAAAAGGACACATTTCAATGACAGTAATGGCTAATGGGTCAAATAGTAATGCACAAAGACTACACGAATGACATGTGATTCAAGTTGAATACTTACGTGTGGTTTCAATTTGCGTCATCATCCTTACTCGTGTGTGTGTGTGTGTGTGTGTCTGTGTAAATTCAAACATTTGCATATCAGTCGCTTTCTTCCTGCTTCATAAAGAAATGTCAAGCACGTGACCTGTAATTCCGTTATAGATTTCCCCAGCGAGGAATGAAAATTCTCTGGCACATCCATTAGTATGAGCCATAAAAAAGCGTGTTCAAACTTGCGTAAAAAGTCTCACTCATTTATTCAAGTTGCGAAAATTTCTGGGCGTGTGTCTGTATGTCGTGTGTCCGACCTCCCAATGGGACCTACCATTTGGAAATGCAAATAGAATATCAATGGAATTGAATTAACATCATCACCGTCCTCTTCTCGGTCTTCGTTCCAGGTGGAAGACTAATGCTTACACCAAAGAGGACTATTTTCTACTGCCAAGTGGTCTCTGGAGAGAGCAAAAGAATAGATGGAATTGAGAGCGTGTGCCATCGTCCTGCCACCGAATATAATCGACCAAACGTTAAAAGGGCTCCCATATGAACAATGAGCTTTTAATGAGCATTTTTCCTTCGTTCCTTTGACATATTTATTGCCCAGTCATTTTTGCGCTCCTGCTCGCCCTCTCCTTCGCTATACCTAATACCTATGCTCATCTTATGTGTGCGTGTTTGAGCTTGATCTTGTGGCCATTTTAATACTAACGTTGGCTCATTCTTCTGCGTAGCCATTAAAGCAGCAAGCAATTTCGCAATGGTTATTAAAAGAGTGCATATGTTGGAGGTAAATGATTCTACTACCCTCTGGGAGGCTTTAACTGCCCGCACGTTCTCTCAATAATAATTCCACAGGGAGTCTCACAAAAAACTCCTAAGATGCTCCATCAGTTGACATCCACTTTGAACAATTGGCTGCAACAGTCACAAGTTGACAGCAGCAGCGTGGACGTGCTGAGGGATGTGTCGTTCAAGCAAATTCCGTTTGGAGGAGCCCAATGAATTGACTGAAAGAAAGCACTTGACGTTTCTGCTTACTGGACATTTGCTGGCAACCGACAGATTTTCAACACCTTTCAAACTTGTATGGCATTGTGCAAAGCCCAGCAAATTTTTAATGGATTTTTTCACCGCGTCGTCAGTCTATAGCTGGATGAAAGACAATAGACAGGGTCAACCATTGGGTTACCTTTTGCTCGAGAAGCTGTGGCGGTACGTGTGTGCAATGAAATGATGATAAGTTGAGACAGTTAAAAAACTGTCCGAGTGACTAATGACAAGGAGGCTGGTTGATTGATAATCGGATGTGATGAGACCTGCAGAGAGGCTGGCCATCAATCCTTCAAATTATCAGAGGATCAATCTTGTTACCAACATAAAGCTTGTGCGCATATCTTCAGACTACGTTACTCCTCTTCCTTCTTCTTTCACAGTGTAATCTCATGCCGTATAGAAAAATAATAACCGCCGTCAATGTCCATATTTGTGACTGTTACGCAGAGTAGTTGCTTATTAACATAACATAATAATAAATTCAATGAGAATGATTATAATTCCTTTTGAGTAGTCCGTCTCTTTTTAATCTCATAAGTGAAATCTGGCTCTCACCATGAATGCTTCTTGGACATTGAGGAGGGACGACCGACTGGACAGACGGTGGAATAAATAGACGTCGTTATCGTCGCATTCACAGTCACCAAGACTCATCGTCAATGTCACCAGAAGGGAGCCAGGAGGAGGAACAAGACCCGACATTGATAAAGACAACCCCTGCCGCCGCTTCCTCTCTCTCAATCTCCATTGCTTAGCCATTCAGCCTGAATTATAATATTGAAAAATTATGTCATCGTTATTTGAATTCCACGTACTGCAAACCCTCAAGCAGTTTTCTCATTTCAGGTAAAATGTTTCTCCCACTATTTCTTACCGTTTCCTGTTGTCTTGGCCACACATCTGTCCAGTTCATTCACACTCTGCCCCGCTGGTCACCTGTCATGAAAAAAGTCCATTGAGACACTATATCAGCAGTAACAACGGCACGTGAATTTCTCGTGCGGCGGATCGAAGGAAATGTGTGGTTTAATGTGAAAAGTATAAGGAAATCTGTGTTGTCATTCTAAGGGCCTTGAAAGAAAAACCTTTCTTCGGGAGTTCATTTTACCTCAGCCACCCAGAAGAAGCAATTTCATAATCGGCATTTTGGTTCATTGATCAGCGTGACTGATCCTTTGATGAGGAGGGCCGATGATGGCATTTGTGTCACTTTTGGGTTTGTTTGGAACCCGCTCTGTCGCGGTGACCAACTGACGTGTGCGCCTTCCTTCACCCTCCCTGTGCCTCTTGGGAATTTCTTTCACGGACCCCTTTTGTTCACCCATTAGTCACGGATTGTTCTATATGGTAGAATATAAAAGCTTCTGTGCAGTGCGGTGCTTATGAATAGCGTCAAACATGCTCACTGCGTCCAAATAAGCTTAAAGGGTTACTGCCTGTCTGGGCATTCATAATCACCCCGGTTGGTCCTCCGACGGTCTTTCGGGTGGGTGTGGTGAAGTCAGCGTGCAGAAATTGATACGAATGAGAAAAGATTGACAGGAATGGATTCTTATACTGATGGCTATCGCACAGTATTATTCAGCCTGTCCATTCAGTGTGGTGCTGTAGAAAACAAGAGTCGCCTTCCATAACTTTGGCCCATCAATTCCACTCCGTTGATGATCATTCTCCTCGCTCCAGCAATCCATCTTTTTATGATTTCCTTTGCCCATTATAACCGAGCGTATTTATCCATGTCGCGGACCGACTTATAATCTAATAATCAACGTCTGTTGCTGCTTCAGCTATGAGACTAGGCCGATTTTTTCCCATATCAAGGTGGTCCTGTAGCTGCCTCCAGATGTAAACTGATGTTGAGGATGATGAAATTTTGACTTGTTGTCTTTATTTGGAACATTCCTCTCGGCTTTTATCGTTTTTCGGTCCCACAAAAATTGCTTCAAGGGTCCAGTTTGTAGTATATAAACATGTGGGAGTTAGTTGAGAGTTGCATTAATTATGATAATTAAAAGCATATGAGCCGTCCCTATATTATCCAGACCACAGTCATTGTGTGTAAATGCCCGTGAGTGATCCGAAGAATGATCTCGTGTTTGTGAGGAAGAAGAAAATCATGAAACCCGTCCGAGGAATTAAAAGCAAGCTGATTACACGCGTCCATTACAAACATTTTACATCATCCCATGAAGAATCTCTTCCAGCATCTGACCACAACATCCTGCTGGAAATTCAATGACGTTTCTGTATTTCACAGACTGACAAGAGATTTTCAATGCTTGCGCATCAACGAAAAAGTCATTCCATTTACAGCAGCCTCCAAGCTATTTAATAATCAGGGACGAACTTTCACAAAAATAACATTTTTTCGACCTAAAAATCTCCCGGAATTTGACCTTAATTAAAGGCAGCTTCATTATGAAACAATTTAGAGGAATTCTTAGCATACTATAGTCAGCCACTGCCGCTAGGGCTATTCGGTTTTACAATCCTCAAGATACCTTGAGGGTTAATGACCAAAGTATTGCATAACATACGTTACATACTAGAGCCAGTCAATTATAAAAGCAGGCATGATATATTTTTGCGTAACAGTTCATAGCAATGGTGGGAGTATATTACTTTACATACATTTCACAGTCAGTTCAGTTCACGGCCATATTGGACAAACTATCGGAGGGAGCGATAATCCGTCTTAACTGTTATAACATGCCTTATGAACCATTAGCCAAGATTTATGAATAATTTCATTAGAATACCTTTTTATGTGACCATCAAAGGAGCATATAGTATTTAAATACACGGGGCTGTACTTACAACAACACAGTACTGAACATTAGCAATAATAATTGTTTACTCATATTTGGATGTTGTACTTACAGCCCATTACAAGTTACAGATTAAGTACAAAGTTATAGAAGGCGAGCTTTATGGCAGTTTTGACCGGCTGCTCGTTAAGTACACTGCTAAGAGAGACACGGACAGATTATTTCAAGGTCCAAATCGGTCCCATCTTTTTAAGACGGTGCACACGAGAGGGAGAGATCGTAAAAATTCTTATCTACTGCTCATAGGACCCTTGTGTTTTTTTTATTTCGGACCGTCCTGATGAGCAACTTTGATCATGTTGAACACTTGTAAACCAAGTAAATAACAAACTATGTGTGTTTGAGGGAGCAAGAGGGAGAGAGAGCATACAAAGATTTAGTGCAAAATGCTAGACATGGCATGTTATTCACACACTCACACACTTGCAGACAAGCATACACAACGTGTGTGAGTGGAGCCAGAATGGTTTAACATTTTAATTTATATCCTTTTTCCACTCCTTCGGTGAGCAATGGTATTTCCTCTGCACACATTAAAACAGGCAGTCAGAACGGCAGCAACAGCGTGAGAGCGATATCAGGGAAAACAGTTCCAGCAGTTGGAACAAAGGAATACGAAAAAGGGGGAAATGAGAAGATATTTGAACGTTGATGAACGCATTAAATAAATCGTAATTAAAAGTACAAGGGGGTGTGAACGTGAACAAGGACTCGGACTTTTGGGAACCGCCCCGAGAACAAACCATTAACAACTTTGCTCTCTCTCTCTCACTCACTCTGGAAAAGGAAATCTAAACTCGCGTATAAACCGTGCTCTCCTTTCAGCATTACATTCATTCCTCCGGAACTCCTCAAGACAACACACACACAGTTTCCCTTTGTGTACACATTACATACAGGGAGAAAAGGGATCCCGTAAATAAATGAGTACAAGATTATTCTTACTCCTACTATATCCAACGAGCATTACATTACACGGAGAGGAGGCGTGCCACACGTTGAAAATGTGGCAAAAAAATATTACTACCAAAAATGAGCATCCATCCACGAAGGAGAACGGTCGAGGTTTTATATGACTCCAGCTTTATTGCAGTTTCCCTTCCTCCTTCCTCCATTGAGTGCGTGCGAGGATCCCTGTAAAGGCAAACAATCAAATTACTGGCCAATATTACCAGAAGGCATACACTGTAATGGTCTCTGTCCGTCCGCTGACTGACATGTAAGTAATGGCAATAACAGGATCAAATTGAATGTAAAAGTGAAAAATAGACAGTTTTTCCATTTGTATGTGTAATTTAGCGTATGGTTTTCCTCTGGAACACTATAAGCCTGTCTGACATGTCCTATGCCTTGTTTACAATCATCTATGTTGGGGGGAAATCATGTCGAGAAGGTAACAAAGCTGAAAAGGGATCTCACATTTACACACGACAACGACGACGACCACCACCACCAAGCTTTCCCTTCTTCATTAACCACTGGCTGGTTGAGTCTATTTATATTCATCATCAAATGGCAGCTAAAGTCTCGTGTCCATGGTCTGTGAATCTTGGACCAGCAATAATATTTATGTTTCCTTTAAATTAAGGAATTTTTATTACAAAGATATTACCTTTATACGAGTAAGTTGACACTGAGAATGTTGAGGGAACATGTCTCCAATTACATTGCAACAGAGATCTTGAGCAGCATTCCTCTAGATCGCAATGGCCGTAAATAATACGTATAACTCTCACGTGGAAATCCAACTTGACTTCACCGGCTTAAATCATTACACGGCTATCATTAGCCTGACTTTTTATGCTTCACTTCTCATGCATTTCATTGCGTCTTTTTGGGACGGCAATGATGACGACGAGAAGGAGGATTAGACACACGAGCGAAGGGTGATGCTGATTCACCGGCCAAGTTCCCATAATTCGAGCTGGATTTTTTGCTGGCTAATCCACATGGACTGATGGTGGTAAGTTCCTGACTAATGCGGTTAATTTTTTCCAGCATTCCCAATTGTAGGAGGGTCAGTATCATCCTCTCCATGTTTTTACGATTCTTCTTCATTTGTCTGCATGGAAGTAGTGGGCCAAATGTTGTTGTGAGAAGTCGAAAATTAGGGAAATACTCCTGAAGGATTAAGAAAGAAAAGAGAGAGATTATATGTACAGTCATTACGAGGGTTGCCGTTAGGGTTACATTACAATGTGCATGCTTTTATGTGTATTTGGAAGAACTCACGTGGACGCTCATATTGTTGAGGGTAAGGAGGACGGGCAGAGTTGGAAATATTTACGAGTTCTGAGGGCGCTTCGTGGGTTCGTTGATTATAGGGCCGGTCCTTGGTTGACATTTGACGGATGCTCTTGACCCTGGAGGAGATATGAGAGATTTTGAGCATAGGGAGCCCCCAAAACTCTATTTCAAACTATCTGTCCACCTACTTGAGTGAGCCGGAGAGAAAAGAATTCAGTACCATTGTTGACTCCTTGAAGAACACATAAGTAAAGCACCAACAATGCAGCTCGCATCTTTACTGAGGGCCATACGCAATGTTACTCTGACATTTCGGACAGGAAAAGTTGGAGCAAGCAAGCGCTAGACATTCAATGAAATTCTGTATCATTTACCTTCCTTGGGATCCTTACATCCTTTAACACTGAGGGGAGCACATCTCTTTCCAAGTCAGTCCGTCCACATTGACTTTGGGAGTCATAAAGAAGGAAATGCTCCTGCGGTCCCAAACTCCACGGGGTGATTGCCACAATGGGGCAAACATCAAAACAGGCTTTCCAGGAGCAAGGGAACTCTGTTTGAACAGATGAGAAAATGTATGTATCAATGGTATCCAGAGTCCAATGAGCTTAATTTAAATTAATTCTTTCACTCCAAGGGTCCTCCTCTTTAACCTCTTCACCTTTTTTCACTGCAACCCATGCTCCCCATACAATCACCCTTACCTGCGTGTGTCATACTAAGTGTATAAAACGTCAAGATTCATTCCACATCCAAATATTTCCACTTTCAAATGTCAACATTCAAGTGTATTCCTTCTATTTGTGAAAGATACAATTTTTTCTCCAAAGTCTCCTCAATAATAATGCATACAAAGGCCTACTGCGGTAGTCATGGGTCGTCGTTTTTGAAAAATTAAATGAGTTTTCTTTTGTTTTCATTTTCCTTGCGGTTATGATCTTCTCCCATCAGTCCGGGCGCCCGATACACGCAGCAGTCCCTTTGTATATTAGGAAGTGGGCGGTCAATCGGCTGTCCAAAATTTCCAAGTAAATAAATAACATTTTCTCTCTATCCTACTCTCCATTACCTTGGAACAACAACCGAATTTCATCATCAGCTTTGTCGCGCCCACAATACGACAGACTGATAGATGAAAAACTTATGTTTCAAATGAGCCAGGCAAAAGAGGCGGAGTGGGGATCCCTTAGCTGAAAAATCGAAAAATCTCATAAGAATAGAAAGGCGACCGACACGGACGTCTGCTGTCCTATTATTGCCCCACTGCTTATAGTCAGTTGTGCGGAATAAAGCTGGATATGAAGCTCTTTCTTCCGAAATAATGTAATTGTTTATTAGTTTGTCCAAAGAGCTTCCAGTCTGCTGCCTTTAAACGGGCTCATTTAAGCCCATTCAAGTCAGAGTGCAATAATCAGCGTCATATTTCAAGGTGTTCATTATTGTCTTGAAACAGACGTGCGTCACGTTTTACTCCTAACCCATAGGATGTAATTAACCGGAAAAATAAGCTCTTATATTAACTCTTCAGGCCACCTTTGAGTAAATAAAAAGAGAGTTTGGTAAATTTCAATTGTAGTTTCTTTCGTTTTTTTGCTCCTTTTTTGCATGGGGAAGCACGACTGCACGAGCCGCTATATCCTTACTTAGTGAAGGAAAGTAGGGCCAGATAAGTTGAAGGACTTTGGAACCTTTACTAATGGCATTGTATTTGAACAATATGGAGCCCCACACAGTTTCTCAAGTTACTTCAGAATAATCAGTGAGGAAAGATGCGTTTTTTCTTAAAACCTCCTCGGTTATGTGAATGAAAATGGCCTGCCTTTAGCATGTTTACTATGGCGCTGTGTAGTATCCGTTCTAATGTTACATATTTTGCCTTTCCTTTTGCTTTCAGTCTTTAGTTTCTAAATGGCCAAGTGTGGATCAAGTGTAGCCGAATGTGGTGAATAGAGTGGCGGGCGACGACGGAGGGTCGACGTCAATTTGCTTGGGTAAAAACATTGTATAAGTTCTCATCTGTATGCAATTGTTATATATATTTTTTGAAGGTTAAAAGACCTTTCCTCTATTCTCTTGTGTTTGCCAGGTTCAAACTCACACTACTTTGTCGTCCCCTCGGCTCGATCGTCGTCGTCGTCTCAAGTTGCTTCTGTGTATGCAAACATTTCATATTGGGAGAGTTGACTCAAGTTTTGATCTACTTTTCTCCGGCTCTTTGTGCACACACGACGAGGAGGGAGTTGGGAGGAGGGCGATCACACGAAGCTTTTTTTGTCAGAGTCATTTAACTTTCAGTTAGTTCAATTTTCGACTAATGGCACTGTGGCTCCGTAAGCTGTTAGACTGACTGGCGAAGCGATGGCGGTGGAGGGAAGCCAAGATAGTTTTCATGGAAATCAGACTGTCGGACAGTATGTGACATTCAGCAGGGAGCCATTGGAAGAGAACGTAAGCGGAACGGAGCTCATTTGTATTAATGTAACAGCGACTGCTTAGGACATTTTACTCTGAATTCAAATTACATACGACTTGTTTTCTTATGGTCCACGTCCCAGTCTCAGCTCTTGTATGCAGCACGCCCCATCAGGGCTGCTTCTAATTTAACACACGGCTCCAGCCATGCTAATTGTTCCCAACTTTGCAAATTGCTCCGGCTCCATGCACGTAGACATTACCTTGACCTGAGCTTGAGTGGGAAATGAAGTCGTCCCTTTTAGTCGGGACAGTCATTCTTCCTACTTTGTCCAAAATGTGACATGTCGCAATGAAAACTGATGTGATTCGCTTGATCCCGAGGAGCAGGATTTGCATGCTTAACTATACCAACAAAGAAGGAGCTTCGTCTTTTTAAGGTAGTCCATTTGCTCTCAGATTGTGTGTTGCTTGCAAGTGCCGTAGAAGAAGAATATTCATTTGAAGAGGAGCATGTTTTAATGAGGAACGAATGAATTTAAATCAAATATTTATGTAGACATTTCGATGTGTGTACTCAAGTTAAAAGTAGGTCGCTTTATATGGATGAAAAGACGACAACGACAAGCCCAGCATCTAAATGTCCCACATTACACGTGTGTTCAGCAGGAGCAGCATCGACCAGAAGATTGACTCCTTCCTTGTAAAGTGTCATTAAAATTTATTGGGCTTTGATAACTCATGAACACGTAATTTCGTTTTACAGCAATGACAATATTCCACACAGACTGCTCAAAGATGGGAAGAAACAACTGTACAAATTTATATGAGTTTATCCTCTTTCACGTTTGATCTTCTGGCTGCTCCCGGAGAAGACCAGACAGAGAGAGAGAGAGAGTCAAAATCGTAAATAAACTTATCTGCTAATGTACATTGAAAATTTCCTTTACCGCACCATTTAATGACTTTTTTTACGTCGTTCACCCGCCCGCAGTCCGCAGCAATAATAATGCTATCAATTTCAAAGTAATCTGCGGTATTATCATCGTCCTTATTGCATACTCTATCGAAATTATGACTCTCACAAATCAAACCCACGCTATCAAAGTCTTTTGATTTTGTAAACAGTCCTGGCTGTATGTTGGATAGTAATTATTCTCATCATTAATTAAGACAACATCAGCATTGAGCAATGAAAAGTGATCTGGATTTTCCGCACTGTAACATTTCCCTTGCCGTCAGCAAAACCAGTTGGAAAATTGATGACTGAATCATCCAGTCATGAAAGGCCGGAAGGAGTTTTTTCTCTGTGTAAATACGAACGCAGACATATTGCAATTTTTAAATCATCATCGCGTATAATGATTAAAACCCACTCGACAGCTTCAAACCTTTACATTGTTGTAACAAGGCGTATTGTTATTACAGCCCGTGGATTTAATACACATAGCCTCCCACAGCAATTTCCCTGGATCCGCCTCTCTCTTGTATTTTAACAACCTTGGAGGGGCATCGATAGCATTATGCAATACTCAAGTAGCCATTATTTCGCCCACCACGTCCAGTTAGTTCACTCCACTCATGATTATCCCGGCACATTTCATTTGCATCCCAAAGCCAAGTGTGTGCACATTAGAAACCTGTTGTTCGCTACCGGCTCTTCTTCTATGCCCATTATGTCTTTTGTGCCGGCTGACGATGGACGCACAGTCAACTTTGTATCTGTCAGGAGGGGGAGGAGGGAACAAAAGGCTATCTTTAATGGGAGTAAGGATGGGAAATAATAATGTAAGAGAGGGAGGAAAATAAATTAGGAGTTAATTTGGCGTGGATATCCGCCCGTGTGAAGCCAGCAGCCTCATGTGATGAAGCAGTAAGCTTGTAATTGCAAATTGTAGTGTCAGTATTGCGGAGGATCCACGCTCTCTAGCACTGCTGATGAGATGAGCAGCTTCTCCCCGGCTTTTCTATTCTATTACCTTTTCACAGAGAAAATTACAAGATTTGTTACTCCAAATTTCCGCTCCTCTTGCTCCTCCTAACCCATTTCGACGGTGGAACAAGAGTGTACAAGACCGCTACTGCATCCATATTTCACCGTGCAGTAGCCACTAGAATCAGAGATAATGGATCTTTATGAGTTAGCAACGTGTGTTACTATGGTATCATAGTGCTACAGCAAGATATTATCCTTACCTTTACACTTCCTACATATGAGTATCCACAAGGGAATTATAAAAGCGCCAGGCGGCAATAATAAATGGAAGTTGAAAATTTAACCCTCAAAATCATTTCACACTCCTTGAAAAATACACTTCAATTTATTGTGCAAAATGTGGGCGGACAAGTTGTTCCTTTGAACAAAAAGTTACAAAGCTTCTCTCGCTTCCTCAGTAGTGTCAGTCTTGCTATCAATTTCCCTCCTGTCCTGATTACAAACTCCTACTGGAAAACGGATGGAAAAGGGCTATAACTTTTGGGGAATTCAATAGAATTTGAGGTATTGAACTTTGGGTGAACTGTGGGAATGTCACACGTGTGT
>JAQIWI010002656.1:0-11828 GCA_034698825.1 Deuterosminthurus bicinctus | reverse complement strand
TTTTAAAATCGGTCGATTAACACGGAAATGGCAGGTCAAAATGTGGACTTCAGGACAAAAGTAAATTTGCTTATGAATATAAGCAAACTTTGACCAAATTTATCTATCATCTCTATAATCAGCGTCTCACTTTTTTCCATTGCTATCTATCTCCTCCTAGACCGTTCCACTGATTTCAATGTGGGATAGCTCATTCGAAAGCCAAAGAGTTGTTGGTTGGCAGGGTGTTCTTAGTTTTTCGAAATTTTGATTTCAACATCTTCAAAATTTTTGTTGAATGGAAAATGTATGTGTTTTTTCAACATTTTTGAGCTTTCAGTTGTTTCGAGGCTAACTTCTTCTAAAGTTGATGACCGATTTTCACAAATAGTATACCACTCGAATGCTAAAAAACTGCTGAGTGGCATTGGCTGTATAAGAATTCGAATTTCGGGTTGAAGCGTTGAGCGTACTTCCAGGACAACTAACAGCTTACTCACAGGGCTGAGCAATACCTTACTACTGAGAAGACTTTACAGCTCACACCCGGTTTCAAGGTAGTTCATCCTATCGAAGCGACTTTATAGCTAACTTCAAATTGAGGTTACCTCAGCCCAATTAGAGTGACTGACCGGGACCATACTACAGTGTTTACAGTCGCCAAATAAGGGTGAGTTACCGGAGTTTAATTAAAGTGCCGTGGATAATTTTGGAGTTACTTAAGATCCAAGTTATACTGTGTGACCAGGGCGAAATTTGAGCAAAATACCGGGAAATTTTTTTAATAGTTTACTGGGGTCAAGTTTTAGCAAACCACATAGGCCGTCTTAGAGAAGGACACTAGGGGAAACATGCCGAATAAGCTATAAGAGTACCCAGTGTTAGTCATAAGAATGAAGCATATACACGTCTTGATGTAAAATAACTGGCAAAGATGGTACAAACGGTCCAGGAGTAATGTAGTTATTTGACTGAGTTTGTGAGATTCAAGACGCCAGGCTCGCTAGTTTCTTATAAGCCCGTTAGGCGTCACCTTGCTGTTTTCGTCAACTTCCATGTCTTTGTCATTCAGACCATCATGTCCCACTTGGTCGTCTTACTTTTCTTCGTCACCAATTTCCATTTCTTTCATATTGACGCCACTTTCCTCATGCGGCCTACTATCATTATCTTGTTCATCTTGAACCTGCAATGGAACAAATAATTATTAGCTTATTAATGTAATCAAGACATGAGCATTATTTTTTTTAACATCATAAGCTTATTATGCGCTACCTTGTCTTCGTCACCAATTTCCAAGTCTTTCTCATTGAGGCGAGCATCATCCTTCGGTTTATCATCATCAATTTGTTCATCATGAACCTGCAATGCAACATAGTGATTATTTGCTTATTAACACAAGCAAGACAAGAATGTTCAATATTTCATCTTATGAGCAAATACGGCGCTACCTTGTCTTCGTCACCAACTTGTATCACTTCTTTATTCATGGCATCATCATTATCACGGCCACCTTTAATATTCTCCGTACCGTCAGAAACTTACCTTCAACCTGCATAGTAAATTCATTGCTTATTATCATAGGCAAATGACACAAATTCCATTCAAATCGAAAAATTTCAAAACATCTTCCTCACCTTATCCTCTGCCACTGCCTCCCGCTGCATTTCATCTGCTACGTCATTTTCTTCTACGCCCAAATAAATTCGTATTACCAACTGCATTGTTGACTTTTTCGTCTTATTGAAAGGCTGCCTTCTTGACTTTGAAGTACACTTTTTCACCTTGCGAACAAACACAGGAAACTTGAACGAAGTTACTTGTTGCTTACTACAAATGTCAACTCAATCCAACTTGTCTCACAACACTCCTTCCACAAGGAACTCCAGCTTCAAAATGATGATGAATGTGCTCCGACGAGAGTAGCGCTGGTCAAACGTTCTTTCTCCCTACGGACACTTCCCTACGAAAGTAAAGGAATTTTCCACACAGCTTCGCGTCACGTACGCAGCCAAACGTTTGGGGAACAATTTAAATTTGCACCGGAATATTGACCCACTCTTGGAAGATACTATCATCCTGGCAGCCGTTATTAACCACAAATAACTCCGCCACTTCCGCTTCGGACACAAAACAATTCTGGTTGTCCTCATCTTTGACACTCTCCCTGGGATGGTCACTCCTATGGCTAATAGCGGGTCTGTCCATTTTTCCTTTAAAATTAAACACAATACTAAATTTACAAACGCCTTACCAAGACTACATCCTTTCCACCGTCCTGTACCTGCGGAAGGATTTTCAAGGATGTTGATAGCTCGGGGAACTCCAAGTATACAATGACAGAGAAAGCACTACAGCCACAATCAATCTCTCACGTATGAATGCAGTTATAGTTCGATCACACTGCATGAAGTGCTTCCATTGCCATCTACCTGTGAGCAGGTACAGTTGCTTACGTTAATAAGCAAATTATGGGGTTCAAATGCAATGCTTATACAACGCACAAACACGCTTAGTGGCATAAGCAAAATCCGACGTAGTGGGTGTAGTCCTTCAGTGTTATAATGTGCGTCAGTTTAAGAGATAACTATGGGATGCCAAAGAGTAGACCCAAAACACAGATCCTACCTTTCAGCATCCCATACTAACTCCAAACTTGCTGACAGTCCCAAGTTCCATGAAGCAATGTGTGTCAATCGGTATTACGTTTGCTAATTAATTATGTTTATTGGCATAAGCAGATTGTGACACTACAGACACATTCGTTATTATCATTATATACTAGCTCCCGCTGCACCCCCACCAACACGATCGCCACCCGCTCCTCGGCTTCACCGCTTCACTAGATAAAATGGCCTGTCTCCACCATCATCATCATCAACCGATGCTGGTGGTACATTTTCCACCAGCTCTGGTTCATAGTCAACTTCCGAATCTTCCTCCATATATCTCTGGCTTATTTTCGTCTTCTTTTTCCTTATAAGTCTACACAAGTAATGAATAATAATTGCTCGAGAAACAATAACATATACATTTAAGTATCGTACCTCCTCTTCCCATCCAGGAATTTCTGTCTTATTTGAGTCGACTTAAGCGTTTCGACGGTCTTCACGTTCTTTTTCTTTCCATGCTTCAGTTTCCTGTGCTCACGTATTTTGCCTTCCCGGAGCGCAAGGAAACGAAACTGGACACCCTTCTCGACGTGCAGGCACCGGAGGGGTCCTAAATAGCATGCCATTTTCTTTTATCAATAATTAAATGATTACAAAACAAAATAAATCCTATCGTCATTAACGTAGGGTAGAAATGTGTACACTTACTTAAAATGGTCATCCCACCCGATTTTGTTTTCATAAACTTTATTACGGCAAATTTAGTCAGGACGGTCCTCGGGACCTTCCAATGCCATCGGTACAAGCTCACCAACTCGGTGATTTAGGTCTGCCGCTTTGTCCATATTCATTGGCACACCAGATAATTTACTGACTCTTTTTCGAATATTGTTCCTTCCAGCACTTTGCCGTTACAGCCCGAGCGAAACTCCCCAGAAAGTCAATGGAAGATACGACAGTATTATGCATTGTACGAGGGTTGTGCACTCCAGACGTCGGTATGTGTTTTCAGTCGACGCGCTAAAAACGTGTCCATAGATTCTCGAAAATACATAAGCAACCCGTGTGCTGTTAATATATCATTGGGTTCGGCCGCATTGAGCAGAAGTCGTATTTGAAAATGTTATTATTTATTCGTAGTTTGTAATCATAAGCAAAGTTGAACTGACTTCTTCGTCCTCGACTTCCGGGGCTCAGGTTCTTTCGCTGAAGGGTCAATCAGTTCATGCTCTACGGGCTCTGATTTCAATGGTTCCGGTGCATTCGGATCCTCTGGTGGAAGTTTTTGTTTTCCTGCATCGCCATGCCTTTTACCATCTCTTCAGTACTCATCAGTTGCACATAAATATCCCGTTCCATCCGCAACAGTCTGCTACGACTGATCCAAAGCGGTTTCACAAGTGGATGGCGCTGCTATTATTGGAACCTTTGGATGCGTCTTTCGAAAGTTGAAGCTGAACCATGAATATTGTGTAAGTTGTCAAGGCGACAATGATTCGTAAAATTCAAAATACCGAAAGCTGAATCCTTTTGAATCATTAAAGTCAACATAGTTACCCCGGCCCCGGGGACACAATACAAGTTGACTTTGAAGGAAGACCCTGCAGTTAAACTACAGTCCCATTTCGCTGCGTGCTTTGCGACCAGAAACAACTGTTACAATCAAAAAATCAATTTGAGCCAACGCTACGTCAGAATTCAGAAGCAACTAACATTTTATAACCTCGGATCGCCTGAACAATGCTAAATTGTTGGATACGAGCACTTCTTTGAGTTCCTCTCGCTTTGTCTTTACCTGCAAAAAGTTCGTACCATAAAATACTTTTCAAAACAAATCTTGGAGAATACTTGAATAATCTGTCCGATATAACCAGACTTTCAAGCGCCTGGCAGCACAACCGCCATTACTACGAAATAAATATCTGCAAATCCGACCACAGTATCGCGAGGCCAAATTCCATTATAAATGACATTTTTAATGACCTTTTAATGATCGAAATAAATTTAGTCTCTTGAGGTGATCAAACATTTACAACTATCCATTCGATACATTCACAGGCTCTGCTGGCAAAGTCCATGTGGGAACTCTTCTTCGCGAATAATACTCCACTATTCTTATTAAGGTTTCAACTATTATCCACCGGATCTGAACTAAAAAAGCCACTAGAATAATCAGTAGGCACCCAAGCCAAGCCAACAGTAGTAATTGAATTTGCTTATTTTCCAAATCAATAGGTTCATCCCCGTTGTCTTCTATTCCAGTGTCCCAGTCTGCCATGTTCCATTTCTGTGAATCTTGTTCAAGAGTATCTCTGTACAACCAAATCTGAAACCGTCTCCACGATGCCTCTGTCATGAGGTCAAGAATTCCTGATGTATAGTAACGATGCAGGATAGTACGCAGGAGACTGACGTGCGGAGGGAATGTTATCCAACCATAAGGCCCACCCTCGAGGACCCTACCTCCAATATGACATTTGACGTGAGGAAAGAGGAACTCAGCTGCTGCCTTTAATGGACCGATGAACTTGCCACCCAACATGATGGTCTTGAGTGAATGACCAACCACATATGCCAAATATTCTTTGTTTTCAGTGATGTTCACGTAATCGGCACGAGCCCGCAAGCTGTCAAGGTAATCCGTTCCAGTAACAAAGGATGAGCGCTCGTCAAGCAACTCCATTGCAGCAGGGTTGTTGCAAACTACCATTTGATATTGCATTGTATCCAGTGTTTGAAAGTCATCAATCAGCTCTATATGTGCCGGTACCACAACAACGCTTTGTATGAATGTTGAGTACAAACAGTTAAAGAATGCAGCTGCAACAACCCACACAAGAAGACTGCCATAAAATTTCTTGGATGGCATTTCACATTGCATCAACAATGCCGCAACGATGGAAAACCACAAATGCTTCCCTGAGATCTTCCACAGTGTCAAAACAGTTAGCATACTAACAAAGCCAATGAAAACCCATGACAGTAAATCAAATGGCACTAAGAAGGCCAGCGCATCGGCTTTGTGTGGATTTGTGTGATTCCAGCAGTAGAAAAACTTTACATTCAAACTACCGACATGTAGCATTTTGTGGTAACTTGGAGCATTTCCCAAGCCCACAACTGGAAATACGATTGGAGCGTCAAGCTCAAGTTCTGAAGTCGCGGTCGCATTAAGCCTGCGCGCAAGATTTTCGCAGATGTGAGCCACGGGTAGTGAAAAGCCTTCCGGCTGATTGGCCAAGAATTCGCGAAGGTTCATCTCGAAAACCAGGTTGAAGTTTAACGAAAGAACGTCGAAAATGATTACCTTACTGGGGTAGAATGTTATTGGCCAGCCTTTAAAGTCAGCAGCAGTTTCAATTTTTGGTAGATCACCAAACAGAACACTATCATAGTTTCGTAAGCCTACTTGAAAAAGACAGAAATAAACCGTTGGAGAGCAGTAAAGCTTTCCATGTAGAATTCCTTTGACATTGATTTCAGTTGTGAGCTCGTTTTCAATAAAAACGAAATTCCAGTTATAAATCAAACGCAGAAAATAATCCGAATAATCTTCAGAGACTTGTTCCATTTTGGAATTGAGTTCCATCGCCGTAATGTCGTTGAAATTTTTCGAGTCCGATGTGACAATTGTGATAAGAAAATACTGTCTCTCGATTTTGTCATCTCTTGTGAAATTAACGATTAGCTCAACAAAATTGTTCATTGCAGTTTCGTATGCTGTGACCATTGTAAATTGAACGCAAGATGTCCGATCTGTCCAGATGGGGTAGTCTTTTGCCGGATTCAAATCTGATGATACGACTACAATTGGATTTTCGATCTTCAGGTGTCTTAAAAGCACGTTGAAATCAAATTTTGCAGCTGGGAGGTACAGCAGCATTACCTGGTTGCAGTCTGATAGCTTGACTGCTTCCGTGATGCCGAAAAGGTAGATTAGAAGCAGCAAGGTTGTGGTGCTCATTTCAAAATAGAGCAAAAAGATTTACAGAATTAAATTTCGATTTTTAACTATTTCGGTCTGTTATACGTAGTAGACTAGGCTAGTTCCCTGTGTAATATGTCACCCTACTAAACATAAAAGTAAAGGATGGACTACTTTCCTTCCAAAGAGTACCGTGGGTTTGAGACATCCCATGGGTACTCATGTCATGAGAGAATTTTCTCTTCCAAAAAACAATCCATATGTACTCTCACGCTCACGATCGTTTTTACGCTGCTTATTTTGAACTTTAGAGCTTATTTTTATCTGCTCTTCTAAGCATGTGAAAACCTAATGTTTGCAATAAACAAAGTCAGACAACACGCCAATAAGTTTGTGTCTCAGCTTAAGTGCTTGCGGGGTTCAAAATACTTATCGCTAAAAAATAAACGTGGCGCGAAGGCATGGGCATTAATGCTGGATCCTTTTAGGCCTTCTCTCTTTGTATTGAATTTGAACTACAACGACAAAATTTTGCATGCTAAGACAGATTGAAATTTATAGTTCTTGTGTGTCCAATTTACAATGAAAGATTATAAGAGAAAAGAGGAAGTCATAGTTTTGAAGAGATTGTTGTAATCCATTGTAGCGGGTACCGATTCGGCTCAATCTTACGTGTCAGCTCCAATCGTGACAAGTCGAGGTCATAAATTGCCTGTAGATCAGTGTTCAATGGGCGGACCAAACGACTGTCTGTAGCAAGTCGTGACTTCACTTCAGTTGAACCCCTGAAACTGTCAATCCCAAGTCCAGCATCACGGAGTGGTTGAATTAGACGACGGGTCAAAGTTAAAACTGCATCAGGGACATTCGGTGCTTGCAGTGCTACTGCTGCGTTTCTAAGACTCAAGCAGAAAAAACTCTGGAGAAAAACGACACCAAGCTACTAAAATGAGATTAAACTCAAAAGTACACATGATTTGCTTACCAGAATGGCAACAGTTGCTGCGATGACGGTACGATTGCAATGTGGAGCACTTCTAAATTGATGCCGTACCAAAATCCAGTCATGATTTTTGCGGGAAATTCCAAGAGAATCGTTAGTTTGTGCCTTTTGAATGGACACCTTCTAAGCTTGCTTGGATCGTAGTGGGAAACTTATGTGATCTGGGCAAGAGCTGAAAAATAAAAAGGTTACGCCAGCTCCCCGTGTATTGTTTGAGAATTCCAATGTGACAAGTTTGGTTGCGCATGAGCGCTCCTTTGCCTCCTGCATCTCCAAAGATGACATTATCATTTGGACCCTGCGTAATTGGTGGCTTCATACGGATTGATTTGTTTCTTTTAATCTTTATTACATTTGCTAAAATGATTCAAGCAAGCTGAATAAAATGAAAAACATCTCATTAAACATTTCTTCATGTAAACTATAATTCTTAAAAGGGGCCTTCGAAAAGCTTGTCAAGGCGGCAAAAAGGCTTTGTCCACTCAATCACCAGTTCAAACACAAACTCTACACAAACGACCAAACAGAGTACAAGCCACGTCGAAAACCAAAAGTACATCGCACTAACTTCTTTCTTGGGTGAAGTTTTGAGCTTCCTTTCATTCTCATAGCTCAGGAATAAATTGCCGATACCTGAACTCACCAGATGCTGCGCATACCGGAGTACTATTTTTGTGTGCGCGTGACTCATCGCGCTTATTAGCGTTAAGGAATTTGCGGCGCGTGGCAATGTATCATCGTACTTGCTTTTTATGTTGTGAACGAATTTGGATGTCTTGTATGTCTCGAGCTTAGGCCAAATTTCCATCAAATGCTTTTCCGAAGTAACGATAGCCACATGCTCAATCTCCTTTGAAGCACTGACAAAGTCATCAATTTGATCTTCCTGAAAATACTTGATTCTCTTGACCATATTGTGTAGATGTTTAATTTCTTGAATCAGACAAGAATCTCCAGCTTTTTCAAAGCCTGATGGTGGCTGAAACCGAATAACAACACACAAGGAAAGTAAGCTCAAAATTGCACAGTTTCTGTTACCTCCAGATCTATCCACGTTTCTTAGGGTTGACCCAAATAATTTACTGATAGCGTCGTTCGCTGTATGTGCAGTACGCTTTTCTGAATTCCACACATTTTGCTGAAATTCCCCAGTATGGTCTAAAGTCCTTGGGTACTTCGTGTGCATTAAAAATTCTTGCATGAAGGCTGGGTCTATAGGGACGAACAAAGTGAAGTTGCCCAAATCATCTAACCGTTGAAAACGTGACTTAGTTGTCACACTGACAACGTGGTTAGTGCTGAAAACACACTTGTAATGATTCATGACGACAAAGGTTAATAAGAGCCAGAGGTAGAGAAGCGTTGTGACAAATCTTCGGAGAAAATGACGTGTCGGCTGAAGGATATCATCACCTTGATCCAACATTGTGCCAGCGCACCAGAGGGCGACCTTGATCCCTGTTGAAATGGATGAAACGTTTCCCAAAATCGCCGTGGTCGTGGAAACTGCAAGTACAGTTGCAATCAAAGTAAGGAAAAGAGATAACCACACTGATGTTTCCAGTGGCTGCAAGTAGAATATAACGCTCTGAGACGCATTTTCCATCGTGTCTACGATAATAAACCTGAGACTATCTCTTGGATTATCGATAGAAGGAAGCGGGAATAGACTTACTTTACCATACGATTGGCTTAGGAGACTATGAACACCTTCTGGAACGTCCTTATCAGGCAGTATAATTGCTGGAAGCTCCTCATTATGTTCGTTTAGAACTTTTATTGGTGTCACGTTTAATGAAGCTGTTATGAATTGAATTATTCTTGGTGTAGGTTTGTCCATCGCAAATGTTGCTGCTGGTAAAGCCCATTGGACATTTCTTCCTCCGTCAACTAACTTGTCGTGAGCAGAAATGGCGTGTAGGAAACAATAACCTTCATCGGAAGGGCACTGGATGTGGACCACTTTAGGGATGCAATAGCAACAAACAATAATTGATGTGAGAGCACGAATGACGGCCATACCGCCTACCTCATTGACACTGTAATTGATTAAAATAGTTATGTCATGGCCAAAATGTGTATTTGGGTTTGGCATAAAGACTAAGTCCTCTCTGAAAACCCAGCTCCAGTTGTAGTATGGGCTTGAAAAAATAAAATTCTTCACATCAGTGTGCAAATGTGAGCCTTTCTGGGTGAGCATGAAATACCGAACAGCTGTTATTTCTGAATAGAAAGCGAATGGAGGCTTGGTGAGAAGAAATAGATTCAGATTGCATTGAGTGATACTCTTTGAATTCATAATTCTGCTGTGTTTGAACGCCAAATAGTTAATAGAGAATGCATTCGACTGATTACCAGTGCCTTCTGTCGATAACAATAGGAATGGAGTTGTAATCTGATCGATATTAGTGTCGTGTTGGACTTTGTAGTCTTTTGAGTGTAATATAACGTGTACTAGGCAACGGCTATAGTACGTTGCAACTTTGGACATTTCTGACGTAATAGGCCTCATGAAATTCTTAGACCGTTCGATGTGAACTGGTAGTGCAGAGCAACTGGTGACGAAACCAAAAAGAATGCAGAGCCAAAATGAAGTAGACAATATTACTTTTTGGGAACCCATGTCGACGTCGACTGCCTTAGCAGGACGTGAGTAATATTATGGCATTGGAGTTCATAAAAACAACGTGCTTAAGTCTATGGGTTTCCTAAGTAATTGAAAAGACGGCGTTGAAGTTTTCAATTTTGATAAGAAGCTCAAGTGATTTTAGGATTACATGTAAAAGATAGAAGAGAAAATGCTAAAAATAATTTTTGTGTATTTAAAGCAAATTGAAATTGAAGTAACACTTGATGATACTAAATTTCGCAGTTAGTTTATTGAGTATCAAAACTATTTCTCAATTCGTGCGAGTTTTTGCGTTTGACAGACCGTTCTCAAGGAATACGTTGCGTGGTTACGTCATTGCAATGACGTAAGAAATCTTTTACTATTATTATCATAGGAAATAGATTATTGGAACCAATTTGTATTAATTATCTGTTCAATTTCTTGCTCATCTCTTGATTTCTGCATGTGGCTTTGTCGAGTTCATTGCTTTGATATCTGTTACTTTGGCTTTGTTTTTAGTCTGCACCGGGAGAACGTACGGTATGTATGTCCATCACGAACTTTTAACACGAAGGTTTTTCGTAGATGATCCAAATGTGCGGTGGGTTCATAACTGATGGCCTGTGGAGGCCCCCAACTTACTTCCCTAGTAGCGCAACCATTAAATTTATTATATCGGGCGTCGTCGTTCCAAGTTATCCTGACCGACGTTGTGACATTTGGTACGAGACTCGAAGAGATCGGTTTGCAGTCCGTATAGAGTTCAGTCGAGATGGCGAGATTTATGGTAAATCCATCGCAAGTGACCAAATCCTCGTAATATTCTTCTGTTAACTCAAGGTGAACCGAGTTTTGCCGAATTCTCATTCAGAGGCCGCCCTTCCCTAAGAAGTGTTGGTAAAGGTGTTGGAAGGACTGCTTGTCAAAGTCGAGGATCCCATGGGGCTCGTAATGTTTTTCTGCAGGCTAGCAAGAGCGGGAACCATGTTAGTTCTATCTAAACTAATCTTTGCTGAATATGCCTCAAAGTTACAGCATGGTTATTATTGATTAAATAATTATAAAATTTGTTGCCTTTTTGCACATTTTCTCCTTTTCGTTTTTATGCATGTGAAGAAATCACGAACTTTACTGTTTACTGTCACTATTATTTACTGTGCTGTGCAACTATGATTTTCAGTTCCATGTTTGACCGCCACAGTTACTCTTGGAATTGAAAACAGGCAATTGTGTACGTTATGACTATTCCGAGCATCTGTAAAACCAAATTCCGAAGGCTCAACAATTGTCACTAATAAATTGATAACATCAATTCTTACATTTCCGAGTAGTGAGTAACTAGTTGTGAAAGCTCGACTTTTAAGACCAACTCCGTCAAGATTTATAGTATGAAGTATAATGGTTTCGTCTGTTCTCATTCTTTGTAAACATGTGTCGTTGCGCGAATTCAAGGTACCTTGGTTTGCAAAACTCTCGTATGTTCTACAAATCTGTAATTTGATATGTTATAAAGTGGAACAGTCTCGGTTAAGAAAATAAACTGCGTGACATGAATTCGGGTGTAAGGTGCTTAAGACAGGAATTCCAACTTACGATAGATCCAGCCATCGCTCCAATGACGAAAGAAGCAATCTGTAAAACAACGGAGCAAAGTAA
The DNA here is from genome assembly GCA_034698825.1 of Deuterosminthurus bicinctus. Lineage (NCBI taxonomy): Eukaryota > Metazoa > Arthropoda > Collembola > Symphypleona > Bourletiellidae > Deuterosminthurus > Deuterosminthurus bicinctus. The sequence goes on along the minus strand of JAQIWI010002656.1, from coordinate 42 downwards.
CTGGAGTTGTAGTAGTAGCGCAAGGTTTGTAAAACCGTATAG
>JAQIWI010002655.1:0-11829 GCA_034698825.1 Deuterosminthurus bicinctus | reverse complement strand
CTATTGCAGATTTTGGACAATACAGTCAGCACTGTTTTTATGGTTGACTTGTGGTCAGTGCCAATGTATCTGACAGGGGAAATACAGTAGCATATGTAAAACTAATGAAGTCTGTATTATTAATGTGTATAATTGGGCATAGACTATAATTCTCTCATCATGTAAACGTATAGTCGGTTGTTGCCATTTGCTGTAAAAAGCAACATGAATTTATTCTTATAAAGTTAAGTAAGCTAGCGCTGGAGTGTTATTCCAGCAGGATCCCCGCCAATAATGTCATCATCTGCTTTCGCACCAAAACGAATGCTCCGTAATTTATACACGCCGATGGTTATTAACTATACACGTACCCATAGGTAATTAGTAATTAGCAATTTAAGATAATAAAGGGAACGCAACTCTTCTTAAACGTCTCAACAACTCCTTTATGTCCTTACTTGCCTAATCAACAACTGACAGGTCATTAAATTGTTTTGAAAAATTGGCTGATTAAACGAACGAGCAGAAAAACAGCAAAGGAATTATTTAAATAATATTCTTATAGATACCAAAATAAAATGAATCCACTGGACGCTATATTTTTAATAGGAAAATAATAATGACTTGACAGCCATTGTCATTATATGTAGAAGTCCACTTGAACCATATAATTAACACGCTTACGACTGTTGAATTTCCACAATGACTACATTAAACTTTATATATATTTCTTTTCATGGTTGTCACTTTCTGATTGAACGCAATAGTGCTGGGTAATAATTCCAAAAAGCCTTCTAACTTGACTTGGCAGTCCTGTCTAGGCATTCCGTTTAGTTGGAAGAGAAAGTATAGAAACCTGAACAAACATGGGCATTTGAAAATCCCTCACTCACCTCTTCACCTCCTGTTTGTGTCTAAGGCAAGTCTACCTCCCTCATCACGTGCCTCCCTCACAGGAAGCACTTACCTTCCCTCAATCACTCACAGAGGCAGCAAGACAATTTACCTCCCTCCGAGGCCCTCCGAAATAATTTTTTAAGTTCCCTCCCTCTTCATTCCCTCACTAAATTCACTGATAATTTTTTCATTTCAATTTCTGGAAAATCCCTCATAACTGCTCTGCTAAGTTTATTCCGCATTACAACTTGCATTTAAAATTTTGAACTCGCTGCTTTCAAATAATTAGTTCGTCCTTTCAGTTTGATAAAAGTGAAAAGATGAACAAGCTAGCTTGTTCAAAACAATCAATGGAGGAGTTCTGAAGCAAAAAAATGCAGTCCGAAGTCGTATATATTGCAACTTATCAATTTAGCTTTGAAAAGGATGCATGCCGTTAAACTGTACAGGACAGGATGAGCAAAAAAAGGCGAAGTTTGACAGAAGAAAACGATTTTTTTTACTTTTGCTATGCTTGCACTTCATGTTTTCGTGCGAACGTATGTTAATTTTCATAAATCCCCTGCAAGATGGAACAAACGAGCCAACTGTCAACTCAAAGCCTTCAAATATTTTTTCCACTCCCTCACAGCTGCAGCCTGAAAAATTTCGAAATTCCCTCCCTCGTTTCTCGCGGAGGGCAAAATGTATTACTCAAGCATCCCTCAATACCCTCAGAACCTACTTTTTCATTTGTCCTCCCTCCAGGACCCTCCCTCAGTAAAAAACGTGCCCTCCCTCGTAAAAACCCCTCTTCCCTCCCTCTTAGGAGGGAGGGATGCCCATGTCTGAACCTGAAGTCAAAATATTTTGAATCATAGAGCATCGTCATGGCAAAAAAGACGCTAGGCCGTAACGGGGGTGTTCAGCATGGAGTACTGAAGCACCGCGTCCAAAATACTCAATCCGGCGACGTTGCGTTGTTAACTTTGAAGATGACCACGTTTCTCTAGCTTCAAAAACATTTATAGGCATTCCTCTAGGGAAATTTTGTTCTCTTGGCCTCCGAGTTTTTTAGCTAAATTTTCGCATTTGCTCCAAGCTTCGTATTGTCGGTTTTACTCGGACAAAGGAAAAGTAATACGTTCTTTTTGATTGCAAGAACCAAATCATTCATTACTTTGTGATCGGATGTGTTCTTTGTGCTGGCAGCAAGGAAAATATGGGGAACTCTTGCCATGTTGCTTTACGAGGACCTTAAACTTGAATCATTCATATGTGTATCAGTCTGGCACTAATTTACTTTGGCGCTACATTCATCGGTGCTGGCGACCATACTGGACGAATTTTCAGCATCTTTGATGGTCGTTGCTTTGTTCTTGGTGACCCAAGGGATAAGGGATCGCTTTTGCGGCTGCAATGGTGAATCTGGTTATCAATGATTTATCAATATGCCTACAGCCATTGAGTGAGCGTTTCGGACTGCTACTGGATTACCTTTCTCCACCATGGCGTAGAGGCTCGTGTTCTACCCTTTTGAGTACTTGACATATTTGCCGCCTTTGTTTCTAGTTTCGTGCGCAGTGGGAATTTTTGTTACCGTTGAAGGTGCTCTAAATGTATACCTTCTACGTCCGGGAATTAAGTTCAGCCAGTTGTTTTTTGTAAAACATTAATGGAAACTAGATTGTATAAATTTTACAGGAGCTTGAGGGTAAACAATATGAGGTCACGCGCACAGATGGAGCAAATGTATGTACAACTGACTTCGTTCAACAAAACTTTTCATGCTTGCATGCGGCTCTCTTCACCCCCAACACTCTCGACGAGAGCCATGACAGTCATCGTCACTCGCTACACTGAGCTTCCCTTTGTTATTTACTGGTTTTTCCCATTTACTAGTTTTATTATCATGTCCGTAATCTTCTGGCAGTGTCACGAAATGGTGAAGGTTGTCCGACTACCTGAGGATATCCTTATGGAATCAAAAACAACTCACTACTTGGTAGTTTTGAGCAAGGCAGAGTGGATGAAAATTTCGAAAAAGGTGAAAGCAATGCGCGTTCTGATTTTTACTGTTTGAAATGGCGAGTTCTCTTTGAGTCGTAAATTTTTATTGGTTCGTCTGATGATGTTGCGCTCGGAAAGCGTGTTGAAGATTTCTCTGTTGAAGACTCAATTTCTTGCGCATAATTATTTACTAATAATTCCAGCTTATCATCCATGAAATTGCTACGCCAATTTTAATACAAAATCATTGCCTATCTAATAACAGTTAATGGAAATCTATTTACAGCCTTGCATCCTATTCATGGACCTTGCAAATTTTTTTTTGCAACAGATATGTTAGGATTTGACAGAAGGTTTTACTCCGCAGTGAAAAAACTAAATTTTTAAAACTAAGAAGAAATATCAATCGATTAATCAACTCTTCCCACATCATAATACGAAATTCAAGGTAGAAATCTGCGTATTGCCAAATTGCACACTGCTGCTGCTGTGGCATGACAGGAGCATTCCGAATCGGAGGACTTCTAAGAGATTCCAAAATAACATCTTCACTGGACTGCAAGGCTTCATAAGTTAACTCTGGTCCAAGCATTATAGCCGTCTGGATTGCAATTTCGTAAGGCCAATAATACACAGTTGGTGCTCGATAGGAAGAGTGAATGGTTTGTCAGCGTCAACATGCAAATGAATACACAAATTATTATTTTGTTACAACAAGATCATTCTCTATGCTTCTTCGGAAATATGAGCATACCTGGTAGCTTATAATTTCTGGCTGCGAAATGATGAAATAGTCCAGACCGAATAAGAAACAAGAGGAACCTATTAGTACACACACACACATAAGTACAAACAATAATTCAATGAGCGACCCGACTTCATATATATGTCCCCTCCATCACACGCCCAAAGTAATTCCAATAAAGCCTTTTACACTGCAGTTTAATTCACCTTGGATCTAAATCTGGCTGTAACCAAGGCAAGGTTGGAGCATTGAGTGGATAAAGTTGGCAGCCAGCTCAAAAATGCTGAAAGTCGTTATAAAATATAAGTTTAAATGTAACTAGTAATAATATGCACAAAAAGTTACACACAGCCACACGGACTGAAATCACACTCTCTATTTTGAACGAGAAAGAAAAAGAAGAGCAGAATAAAAAAGTCTCTTGAACCCTTTGACGTCTGAAATGGCAATGTGTCTACTGGCAGCTTTACATGCATCCCGCAATAAGATTTCGAAAGGTCTTGCTACTGATCTTATTAGCTGATCAGCTAGATATCACTGATCCATTCGGAATGTGACAGAAATTAGCCGTACTATTGAGAGTCAATGAATAGGTGCTTGTGCAGTCATATGTCTCTTTTGTTCCAGTCATACTACAGCTAACTATGACTCACTTTAGGGTTAAACAACTATCTCCGTGAGAGCAAGACGCAATAAGTTTGCTACTGTGTACTCAATCTTGACCAATTTGTTGTGCTCTTTCTACCCGTTTCACACCACCTTATTACTATTTCGGGTAAGCATAATAATAATGACTGAATGATTCAGATACAGCAAAAATAGAATTCATTTCTTAAGAAATTAATTGGTACTTTTTCCAGGTGTGTTTGTGTGTTTATGTGAATCGACGTGCATATGTGCGTGTGTGAAAGAATCTTAAGCGGAGGTAGCCTGTCATAATGCGGTTCATGATTCATTCTGGAATGCTATAAAGGTTTTTTATATAGTGTTACGCTACCATCGTCGGGATTACAACGTACAAAGTTCATCCCACAAGGCCACAAAGTGTCATTTTTTAAATGGAGAATTTCATACTGGATGCTATCCCAGTTCCTTACACTGTGTGTATGTCTGTCTGTGTGTGCGTTCGTATGTGTCTGTTTGTGTTTGCGTGCGTATGAGTCTGTATGTGTGTGTGTGTTTGCATCTACATGTCGGTGTGATCTGTGGGGTTTCTTTTGTATAGTTTTGCACACTGGACATTTCTGCACACCGGTTAAAGTTAAAAGTGCATTCAGTGGTGGCGATGAATCTAGTTGACCTGCATTCATCGAGAAGCCCTTCTTGTTTACGCTAAGAGCCCCAAGGGTAACAGGACAACAAAAGGAAAAAGTCAATTATGTTTCCATATTGTGGGACTTGAGGTTTTTAAATTCTGCAATCGTCAGAGCAAATCGCTCACGGTTCAGCTTTGTGAGTCAATGTTCTTGCTGAAACCACTTCATACTGGCAACCAGATTGATCTCAATTTACGACGAATTCATCTTCTTATTCATCCACCAGGTACCTTGATTCTTCAAAAAATTTAACAATTTCAGCGTCAAAGTCACTTTCATTTGGTATTGCTGATCTTCCTCGACGAGATTCTCTGTTTTTCTTAAGTCAACCCAAGCTCAAGAATCTGTGAATGCTCGACGTCGCAAGAAAACCTCTCGCTGCTTTAATAGCCCAAGTCTGTAAATCGTGGCCTGCAACACTACGAAGATCCTGGCAAGCCTCTTGGAACTTCTTCCACACTGCTAAATCGATTGCTTTGAATTTCTCAAACTTCATCCTTGGTTTCTTCTCCTTTCCCATCTACTCGTCCTACCTCGTCTCCTTTCCCATTTCCTCTTACCTTTGTTTGTGCTTTCCCATCAATTTCACCTTTCCCCTTTTTCTCTTCCCTCTGCTACTCCTTTTCTATCTCCTCCTTCCTCTTCCTTTCCTTCTGCTTCCTCGTCCCATTCACATTTTTCTTTTCTCTCCTTCCTGTGTCCCTTCTGTCCTGATCCTCTCTTTTATATCTTTATTCGCACACTATTGCTTCTCCTTTAGCACACTCTTGTCCTCGTCAGAAGGAGAGTAGCCACCGTTGAGACTACTAATAAAGTGCAACTCTTATTCGTGAAGAACGTAATAAGCTTTGCTCCGACTCTTATTGATCTCCCTTCTCACACACACTTCTCAGCTTCAGCGAGTCCATTAGTACTATCCTACCCAGAGTGAGGCCCTTTAAACCTCACATGTGGTGGATTGTTGCGGTGTTTCGTGAATCCGTAGCATCTCACTTGCCAAACGACAATTATTACACTTTACCAGTCAACTTTTGCTCTACCTGCGCTACATTTCCCCCCCGTACTAAAACCCGCCAAGTCGTGCTTTTGGGATCACTCCTGCGGCCTCCGTTGGATCTCTTCCTCCCGGGTGGGTGCCTTCAAGTTACCTCCGAAGAGGCTGCTCCGGACTCTGCATCCCAAGAAAGGCTCCTCAGCTCCGTCAGCAAGGGACGGCCCCCGGCGTGTCAAGTCCATCCTTCAAGCCCGAAGCCACTGTCCGCATCTCTCGGTCGCCTTGAACGGTCCTTTGGCAGTCCAGCCACTATTTCCCCTTCGACAAGCTCTTCTTCGTCCTTTCCATGCGGGTGCCTGCTATAGTCGGACTTACTCTTGCCTTGGAAACCTACAGCGTCCTACAGCGTTCAAGTCCTGCTCGTGTTCCAGCCGGTCCGAATTCGGAAGATCAGGTCTGCTCGACCTTTTAGTTTTGTTTGCGTAAGGCAGTCACTACTCTGTCGTGTGTGTAAGGTGTTTTTTTAATATTGTTCTCTTTTTTTACCTTACTATGTTCCAAATCAACCGTAATTTTACAACTTTTTTTCTCTTCAAAATTTTACCAATTTTACTCATTAGTACCATTTTTCACAATGGAAAACCAGGGGGATGTGGCATATCTCATGCCTCCCGATATTGTCATGTCATTATTATGCATATGTGGGATTATGTTAATTGTCATAATGCTAAATGTGGCGTGACTTCGTCTCCAATCTTGTCCTTGTCCTTCGTATAATCTCTGAGTGAGTGACCGACTATCTCGCTTCGAGAGATTTCCTTCTTACTTTAAAGTGGAGTACTCGTCGGAAGCATAGTAGCCACCGTTGAGACTACTAATTAAGTGCTACTCTTTATCGTGAAGAACGTAACTTTTAGCTTTGCTCCGACTATTATTGCTCTCAATTCTCACACACACACACACGTGCCATACATAACATAGCTTCTGCGAGTCCATTAGTACTATCCTACCCAGAGTGAGGCCCCTTCAACCGCACACTACGTCTTCTTGTTGCTTTAATCAATGGCAGCGGAAGCCACTGAGCATTTGTTTTACGTTGCCCCAAAAGATTTAGTACTGCTGTTTCCTGCTTAGTCCAGGTTGAGGCGTAATTCCTGGCCCATCGAATTATTGCTACATTTTCAAAATCATTTGACGTACAGCCGCAAAAATTATACCCATGGCTGATCACAGTCTCTAGAACTTCCATTAAAAATTACACTTGAATTGGCTGCTTGCAACTTGCAGTAGTATACAAGGACTTGTCTAAGGCGAGGCCCTCCAAACACGCAGGTCAAGCTTTTAAAGTCTGCACTGTAGTCGCTGAACGGCTTGGTTGAACCACTGAATTTTTTTTATGCTGAAAGCTTATTTCAAGGGCTAGCCCTCAGAAAATTTTCATATTGAACCAACAACAGGTAAAGAAAAAAAAGAAATTTAAAACATGTACAAGCTTATCTTTCGTAAAGCCGTTTCCACGCAGCTAAAACAACTGAAATCTTTGAAAAAACCCGAAATTGATTTAATTTTTTGCTCGTTAGGATTCTTTTAGTTCGTTTTATGTCTATTCATTTTTAACCTGCAAGGAATTAAATTAAAACTAGAATATTTTGGCACATATTGTCAAGAGCCCAATATTTGGCTCAACTTTGTGCCTCACCTTGGATACGTGGCTGAACAAGCTAGGTGCCAAAAGTCTAAACGTTGATTTTATTTGTCTGAATCGGCCCTTAAGTGAACTGCATAATCCCCAAAATTTGGAGATTTTAGAGCTCAGCTTATTAGCAATAGCGTATGGAACACCAAAGGTGCAATTTCAATACAACAAACCACGTGACACTGTTTTTCCACTTCAGGTTATTATGTGCTCGTCTTTATCAAAGGTAGAGTTGAACCAAATTATTTCCATTTTCTTGAGCGCCATAGTCTTACATATTAATCACAATAAAGTTCGGCCAGTTGCTTGCTTGCAGCTTGAAATAAAAAATGAAAACTACTCAAGAATCAGGGAACAGCCGGAATCTGAGGTACCAAGATGTTTCCAGTTGCTGTACCCGCATTAATGAAGTTATCAAAAAGTGGCCTTGGCCTCTTAAACTCAGGGGTTAGGTATATCCATTGGTGGTACAAACTTTAAAAACTATCGTCAGGTTTTCAGATAAGAAAAAAATTAGTATGCTACAAAATGTCTCTTTCACGAGTTGTGACGCTATCAAGTTATCACTAAAATGGTTAAATCCTCACAGTTTCCAAACTAATGGTCGGAGACCCTTGAAATTTTAGCCCACGTGTCTTCATAACCTAACGCCATTCCAGTAAAAATGTCACTTGAATTCCTGGACAAACCTAGGTTCCAGTGCAAGCCAAATAGATGGGACAGGAATTACGCCTTACCCTGTAGTTCTCTTCATTCGAAAGAAATAAAATGCTAAAAATGAAAATTTTGAAATATTTTTATGATGAACTTTGAAAACTCCGGGTGGGACAGTAACATTGTTGTCCCCTCTAGGCATTTTTGTGGAGGGGACATGTCCCCCCTGCCCCCTGTCCCCCCTGGTTCCGACGCCACTGATTGAACCTGATACTAGAATAAACTGACTGCTAATCATAAAAATCCTACCACACTCATGTGAATCTAATTATTATGATTCCAACCTTTAACACATAAATAAAAAAAGTAATTGATAAAAATATATAAATGAAATAAATCAATAAAAAAAAATTCATTGAATTAAAAAAAAATTGTACCTTTTTTACGCGACCAACAACAAAAAAAAGCGGGCGCATTAGCGCGAAGACCACGACGATGACAAACCCACAAAACCATCCCACCTTTTTCGTCCTAATCAGGGTATCCCAGGAGCAGAATTAGTAGATTTGAGCATAATGCATTTGCCACCCTGAAACCCTGAGTTTATAGGTTTTCTCATTACCTAAAAACCCCAAAATCCACTTTTTTTCGAAGAAAAAAAGCAGAAAAAGCATAATTGCGGGAAAAAGCATAATCGTCAAAAATGACCGAAATTTTTCAAAATTACGAATTTTTTGCTTTTTTGTCCCTTAAAACTGGATTATCTATTGTTGTTACGCTTCGTATAGTAAAGTCTGTGCTTATTTCTCGCTCTTTTATTGAATTTTATCGCTAGAATTTTGAAAATGTTCGTGTCACCATGGAGAATTTAGGCCTACTTGGTCACCACCACCACACCTGCACCTAGGAGGAAAGATTGTTTCATTCAACTTTTTGAATTGCTGGGCGAGTTTTTGACACTTTTTCTGTTTAACAGCAGCGAGCCGCTGGGACCTTCGAACCATCGTTGATGCTGGAGAAAGATAGAAGCTTGGAAATGAGGATTGAACCCAAGCTTCCCTCGTGCTTTGCCCTTGGCCCAAAAAAAAACAACTTTGAAAACAAGAATAGCTTTAGAAAGGCCGTCCTCTTAAATTCACTACGGAGAATACAGTAACATTAGAAAGGAGCTGTCGGCACATTTTTCTATAAAGAAAAGGGTCCCTTTGAAAGGGGCCGTCCGTAAAGTTCATGATAATAGTAGTTCCCAGAAGGACACATTAAGGTCGGGAGTACTAAAACAACTAAAAAAACAAACCAAAACGTACTGAAATGCTACGGATTCTATTATTCTCACTCGTGTGCATCCTCATATTTTTTTCCAACTTGTTGACAAAAAGAGGAAAGCTGAAGAGGAATCAAGACTTTCTCCATCTCCCTATCACCTGCCTCGACGCCTCGGGGGGAGACTACTACTAAGTCTCCTTACTACTCATGCAGCCTACCCCTTAGCAAGATTCTATCTACACCTCTGTAGACGATTGTGCAGCCCATTGTATGGAATGCAATCTGGGTACTTTTTGAACCAGCTTTCACTAATATAAAAATAAGAGACATTTTTTTATCTCAATCTCAGACGAACATGACAATAAGAAAGTGTGTTTAGCAGTAGTGACGGGAGATAAAGCTCGTATGTGTATCGAAACTTCTCTCTTCGTGTTCCCTAAGTGTTCAAAGACGTTAGCAAGATGTTCACAAAGCCCAGACAAGTTTGTTCTTCAAACTTTCATGGGAGGTTTGTTAAAATTAACTGCTTTTTAAGATTTCATCAGCAATAAATCAACATCATTGATTTTCAAAAGTCGTTCAATCAATTGAACTGGTGGCCGAGTGCGGTCACAGTAGCTTCAAAGCTACTGCACTGCAAGTAAAACCCTCGGGATCTTGATTTATTATCCAGTGTCTGGAATCAATACTCAGGATCTGGAATCAATATCCAGGGTCTAGAATCAATATCCAGGTATGGAGCCAAAATCCATGGCGTACTCTAGCAACAATAATGTAGTTAGATTGAACAACTAGAATTTGCTGAACCCCTTCTATTAAAAACGATAATTGAAAATGGTTTTGTTCATTCTCTAAATTTTGTCATACTAATACAATCATGGCAAAATATTAAACGTATTTAAGCCTGCAGATTTGCATGTTTTCTTCTTCTCACAAGTCTACGACAAGTTAAACGTCAAGTTTCGCTATGTGGAAAAGAATTTCAGCATGTTCCAAAGTTGAAAATGAACTTAAGTATGCTAGAGCGTACACAGGAGGATGATGAATCTTTGTTCTTTAACTTGATAATAACGCTCAGTGTTATTGCTGACTTATCTGACTGTATGTTAATATCACATGTACAAAGCTAAGAACAAAAAGCTCGTTGCGTTGGATTTCAAAAGCTGAAAAGAATTAAGCTGGCATTTTGTTTATTGTGCTTGTTAATTTCCATTATGGCCTGCTCACGTAACAAATTGCTTGTCAAAGGAATAAAAAGTGCTTCAAAACTTTGCAGCACGTTTCAGGGAAATTCAGCGCAATTCTAGCGACAGCTTTGAATATCAGTGATTCGATTCAAGGATGCTTATTGGTAACCATTAACTCGGTGCGACTTTATTAGCTTCAACAGAGTTAATGGATGAAGATAGGCACATCTAACTCAAATTATTTGCTTTGTTATAGCCTAGGGCAGCCCTGGGACTATTGAAACAGTGAGGTTATTCCTACAGACTCTCCGACAATAATGTTATCTGAAATTTTACTGTCAAGGATTTAACACAATGTACTTTAATGATGAGAGGGAACTTAAGGCATTTCATAGTAGTATTAAATCCTTTCAAATGCCATTTAAGAAATTATTTCGCCCAAACGTTTCATTAGTCCGAAGTAAAACTTCTAGTTGTTTCGCAACAACCAATTTCAAGAACAGGGACAACCCCTTTATAATAACTAGCTTACGAAACAACACACAAGCTGAAAGTAATTTACACAAGCCTGCCACGTCGTCATCTTATTTAGCAACAAAAAGAATAGTCGAGAATTTATCCACACCGATAATAACCATTCACACGCTTTAAGAAAGCATTCTTAATAGTTACTTAAGAAAATAAATGGAGTGCAAAATCGTCTTATAAGTCTTACCAACTCCTTCAAGTCCTTAATTACCTAATAATTGGCTTATTAAACTAACGACCAGAAAAACAGGAATGCTGTTATTCATAATTTACAAAATATTCCTAATAAGCTATTTAGATGAAATAAATCATTGGACGTTATATTTTTCATAGCAAAACATAATATCACATATAATGTCTTGGCAGCCAATTTCATTATATAGAAGTCCACTTTAAATAATTATATTGCGAAAAAAAATTTCAAACGCATCAACCATTCAATTAACACTCTTAGAAATGTTGAATTCCTTTAACGACTACATTCGACTGTATATTTATTTAATTTTATGGTTGACACATGCCTATTAAACATAATAGTGCTGAGAAATAATTTCAAAAAGCATTTCAACATGACTTCA
>JAQIWI010002654.1:0-11829 GCA_034698825.1 Deuterosminthurus bicinctus | reverse complement strand
CCAGTAATGCACTGCCTTACTCCGACCACATAACTCGTTTAGTAGGTCAAAATAGCACGGCAGATCGAGAAATATACTGGGAGAGGACCAATGTCAACACTATTGACGCAGCGTGTCATGAGGATCATAATCTACTCGCTATAGAGTGTGAACATGTGTCAGCTTCTGGCAGTTGAACTTACACAACTGCTTCAGGCCTGTGTTCAGTGATCATCATCATTCATCATGAAGATCGAAATCGGCATTATTGTCGCTGACTCACAACGCTGAGCACATGCAAGCAACAAGTGTGACGACCAAAATGGGTCTGTATGCTAGTCAATCTGCAGTCAAAGATTTAATTGTGACTCCATGCCTTTGTCTTTTTGAATGAAGCTGTAATGACTTGACCATGACGATTCGTGCAAAATAAACTCACACTTTTAGTCTGCAGTACAATAGAAAATATTCTAAAGTATTTCCGCATTAATTAGCGTTGAAAATAAATTGGTCAGTGAGAGCAAAAGACATGAGAGTGTGGCCTGATATTTATATTTGGTCATTCTGTGAGCAGACATGGTTGAAGACAGAGAACATATTAAAAAATGAGCATTTTGACTGACTGTCGGGCATTTCTACTCTTATTTTGGGCAATATTTTTGGCCCATGAGCTTATCATAAGCCCGACAAATTGTGCTCATGTGAAATCCAGAAGACAGACTCAAGAAGAGAGCAACGATGAGGCACAACCACCACCAGAAATGGGCGGCGGTGGTTATGGTGACGGACATCATCTTATGATGATGATGCACATGAGAAAGGAAGTCAACTTTAGTGATTTGTTCAGAGACTGGACCAAGTTGACACCAGCAAAACAAATGAAAGCAGACGGTTTTGAAGAAGTGGTGTCAGGGATTTTTGACTCTGTCAATGCAAAAATAATGTCAATTTTTAATCTGGTGAGCGGAAAAATTAGTGCAGTGCAAGGGTTCGCAGTGCATTTCTACGAAAAGTTTGGTGGCCATCATGGATATGGATGCGGAAATTGCAACAAAGCTGGGCCTGCTGACTCAACACCAAGTGAGGAGAATTAAGACGCAAAAAAAAACAGCTGTTGTTTATGTAAATTCACGTATCTGTCAGTTGAATTTGCGTCACGTTTTTGAATTATGAAGTTGTGAACAATTGTGAATATTTCAATGTCAGTGATACATTTCAAATTCTGGCATGAGAAAGATAGTTTACGACACGACACACCGAAAAAATTTCCTGCAGAATCATATAAAAGCTCCCTCCTCTAACCATCATTTTCATTCTCAAGAGAAGACGAAGAACGTTCCAGTTTCAAAATGAAGTCCTTTGTTTTGGCTTTCTTGGGCTTTGCCCTAATTGCTGTCTGTGCATCTCAGTTCAAACCAAGCGGAATGATAAGTAAGTTTCACATTATCTACACTATTTTTGTTTACGATTTTATCATCTCATTTTCACGCACAGTGGACAGAGACACCTATGACGGCAAACAAGGCTGCTGCACAGCTGGAAAGCAACCAATGGGGGAATTCTGTCCTAAAAACGGCACGATGTGCAACTGTTGCACATCGAGTGGTAATAGGAATTGCTGGCCTCAAGATACTTCCAAATGCACCACCACAAGTAATACTACTTTAAGATAATTGCTAAAAAATTATTTATTTAACTCAGTAACATGAATATTCTTTTGAATTTTGATAGGCTCGTGCCAACTTAAAGGGGCAACTACACCTAACCCTCAGTAAACTGACGCTCCTTCCAATGTTGTTTACATAATAAAATTTGCACTTTCCTGTTTTAATCGTTCTGATAAAATAAATTCAATTGCACTACATTCTAAAGAAACTCAAGTCAAGACTAGTATTTTTCGTGGTATCTCCCAAGCTTGCCCTAATAACATATCTTCCGCCATCTACTACTCATGCTAGTTGGCTTCTTGTGATTGCTCATTACTCTTCTTGAAAAAGATGGAACACTATTTTGAAATCCAAGCATGTATTCAAACAGTAAAGCGGCTGATGCTAAGATCAAGCCTATTCCGAGAATGTAGAAAGTAAGCATGCATTCTGACATTTTCTTTTTGACGACATGGGCGCCGAGGGGATTCGTGCAAGGGATTCGAGTTTTCCTGTGTGTATGCTTGTTTAAAGTACAGACGAAGGATTTCTCGTTCGAATAACACGACGGTCCTGTAAACAACAGAAAATACCATTATGCACTCACGGTTTTAATAATTTTGCATTTCATGTGTGTTACTTCTGCGTGAATTACTCACTCATCGGTGATCCTTTCCGTATCTCAAGCACCTTGGTCTTGCGTATTGATTTGATCGAAGCTGCATCACAAATTCGTCGAAGCGGTGAATTCTGCTCCATTGCAGCTCCATGGAAGCCATCGCTTTCTGCAAATCACTGCATACTTTTGTCTGTGTTCCAAAACTTTTGTCACCATATCCGCGCTTCCGTTGTAAATATTTCTGGAGGTTCGTATTTTCGTGCTGGATGCCACACTACTTCATATTCCCATACGGATATGGGACATCACAAAGGAAAACTTTTACCGAGCTTTTGAATGCAATCAAAAGTACAGAAATTGAGATGACCTCTGTGCTATGTTTAATAGTTAGAAAACATAAAACGGTACGCCATACATGTACTCTTGCTGGAAGTAGTCGAGAAATAAAATCATTGCAATTACTTAAAAAATGAGTATCTTGACTGACTTAAGGATATTTTTGCTCTTATTTTGGAAAAAAGTTATGGCGCATGAGTTTGCAATAAGCCCGAAAAATTGTGCACAAGTAATACAGGCTGAAGAAGAGGGCAACAATGAGCTACAACCACCACCAGATATGGGTGGCGGTGGTTACGGTGACGTCGTGCATACGGATTACGGATGCGGGAAATTGCAGCAACCCTAATGAAGTTGGGCCTGCGACCTGCGAGTGACTCAACCTCAAGTGAGGAAAATTCAGGCGGAATAATACACAGTTGTTACTCAAGTAAATTGACGTGGCTGTCAATTGAATTTGCGTCACGTGTTTGAATTATTAAAGTTTTGAACAATTATATTGTCAATATTTCAATGTCAGTGATAAATTTCTAATTTTTTCATGAGGAAAATAGTTTGGCGTGTGAAACACCGAATAATTTTCCTCTAGAATCATATAAAAGCACGCTATTCTAACCATCATTTTCATTCACAAGAGAAGAAGAAGAACGTTCCAGTTTGAAAATGAAGTACTTTCTCTTAGCTTTCTTGGGCTTTGCCCTTGTTGCTCTCTCATCTCAGTTTATAAAAGAATCAAGTAAGTTTCTCCACCAAATTATCATATCTACACTGAATTTCTTTACGATTTTATTGTCTCATTCGAACGCATAGAGGAAGACGACGTCTATGAAGGCAAACAAGGCTGCTGCACAGCTGGAAAGCAAACCAATGGGGGAATTCTGTCCTAAAAATGGCATGATGTGCACCTGTTGCACTGAGAACGGCAAAAGGAATTGCATGCCTCGAAATACTTCCAACTGCAAGGTCAAAAGTAAGTTGACTATTGATAACTTCAAGCAACGAACTATCCCCTTTATTTATTCAAGACATGAACATGAATATTCTTTTGAATTTTGATAGGCTCGTGCCAACTTAAAGGGGCAACTACACCTAACCCTCAGTAAACTGACGCTCCGCTCCCTTGCAAGAAGCACCTTCCAATGTAGTTTACATGATAAAATTTGCACTTTCCTGATTTAATCGTTCTGATTTCTGATAAAATAAATTCGACTGCACTGCATTATAAAGAAACTAAGGCAAGAATATTATTTTTCGTGGATAAAGTTTTGCCTCCCAAACTTTTCCTGTATATATCTTTCGCCAGCTACTCACGCTAGTAGGCTTCTTCGGAATGCTCATTACTCTTCTTGAAAAAGATGGAACACTATTTTGAAATCCAAGCATGTATTCAAACAGTAAAGCGGCTGAAGCTAAGATCAAGCCTATTCCGAGAATGCAGAAAGTAAGCATGCATTCTGACACCGTCATTATGAGGACCTGGGCACCGACTTGACTCGTGCAAGGGACCCGAGTTTTCCTGTGTACTCGTTTAAAGTACAGCCTAATGAGACCTCGTTCTAATAGTACGACGGTCCTGTAAAAAAAACAGCAAATACTATTATATGCTCTCAAGGTATTAATAATTTTGCATTTCATTAATGTTACTTCTGCGTGAATAGCTCCCTCATCGGAGATCCTTTCCTCATCACGAGACTCTCCAGCACCATAGTCTTGCGTTTTGGTTTGATCGCAGCTGCATCACAAATTCGTCGAAGCGATAAATTCTGCTTCATTGCAGCCCCATAGAACCCGTCAGTTCTGTAAATCACTGCATACTTTTGTCTCTGATCTAAAACCTTTGTCACCATATCCGCACTTCCGTTGTAAATATTTCTGGAGACTTGAAGTAGTTTTCTCATTTCGAATGGGTCCTTTGCCAAAAGCATACGAAATCATTAATACAAAATGTTTGTTCATGTTACACTGCATCATTACCTTCACGAAGTTTTCATAATGGCCAGGAAAATCAGGATCAGTGAAAACAGTGACACCGTGCTCCACTAGTTCGCTATAGCTTTGAATCGGGGTCACCGGTTTGGATGCTGCTGCCACAAATGATCCACTATACGCCATGCAAAGCATGGACGATGTCATAGCAACTGTAAGAGTAGCTATGCGAAGAGATGTTACTCGAGGGTCAAAGCCTCCACCTATAGCATAACTTCAAGGTTTACTATAGAGACCTATTTGACTCATGACAAGTATTTACAGTTAACCTTGACATGACTGGAGGCCTGTGATGTACATGATGAAGTCCATAACGGGCATCGTAAGTTCTCCCCACCCGTCCAGGATTCGTCGGTTTATGACGAGAATCACAACAATTGCGAATTGTACGAGAACTAATGATGCTGCACTGGTTATCCAAAGTTCCCAACTGAATGGTAGAAGCAGTAGACTTTTCGTTGTCTTCAAAGTCGCCTTACGACGATAGAATATCCATTCTCTGTGGTTTCAGGATAGTTGTAGTAAATCTCTAGAATAGAATACAATGCATTTCAGAAGCAACACTTACTCTTCATAATCCGTTGGAGGCAAAAAGTGCAGCATTTTTGCGCGTATGGCGGTCCATGCAGCTGAACTTATAGAAATATCCGCTTCACCATCCATAATCTGCTCTGCAAAACCGTCCAATCGAGTGCCGTTGCGTACTACTTTAAGCGGTCAGCCTTTTCCATTGACTGCTATATATCTATTATAAGTAGAAATGGAGAATGTAGACCTGTCGAGCTATTTAAAATCAGAATCCATCATACGTGAAATTGACCATATACTGATAATCCCACAGCATCTTTAAGTGTTCTCCGCTCTTGAATATGGCTGATCCGTTGTGAACCTCCATATGGAATGCAGCTTTGTATTTCTCATCCCGCTATTGAGTAGAAAAAGTAATCAAATTTGCAAAATGTAAAATAAACTAATCATTGTGCAAGCCATTTACCTGTCCCAATACTTTCAAAGTGAGGCCCATTAGGTTTCCTCTTCTCGAGGAGTATGAAAGCAGTGACATCGTATCAATGAAATCAGAGCCACCTAGCTCTTGGACTAGATTAAACTTGGTTACATCACCAATACTGTAAGCCTCCCAAATGAATACCCTTGTCGTTTCTTCCGATTCGTCGTTCTCCATTGAATTGAATTCCAAAAAATACAATTCCTGGTCCAGTGAAATTCGAACCTGCGGTATGAATTCCCCCAAATGCATTCGTAGCAGTTTGTCAGCAGCATCATTTGCAGGAAGTGGACACACGAAGTGCATTTCTCTCTCCGTTAGTTTTGGTGCTTTATTTTCGTTGTCTGTAAATTAAGAATTTTTGTAGCAGCTGAAATGGTGCAAGGAATGTTCGTAGCTTACTTTTCATTTTCTCCTCAATGCGCCTAAGAATATTTTTCAGCTCGAGCTCATCGTTTGGAATGTGAAATACGAATAAGCCATTTTGACAACCCTGATTTGCATACTCAATTTTTGTTGCATTGTAAGAATCCTTGCTCACAATAACTTGATTGACGAGCCATGCACCTAAGCAATGGAGACTATGATTAGTTTTCATGATAGCAAAGCAATGTTGTGTTTTACCTGAGGGCTGTCCACGCGACGAATTATCCTTTGCAAGCCAGTTACAATAGCGAATCATGTGATTTCCAGACATGATTATTTCAAGATTACCAAAACATGTTGAGGGCCTGGTTAAAATAATGAAAATTAGGTGGGCAATGACAGGCAGTTGTGCGTTCAGCATCGTGAGGGGTCATCTCTTGTGGGTAATATGCTGGTTTTGTTACGCATAGAGACTTTACTTTGCTGTATGACTTAAATCAATAAGAGCCAACACGGAAATTAATTTACAACAAGTACAAGAAGGAAGCGATCCATTGAGCTGGTACTGATGAGGCTAATCGAGATCCAGGAAGAGGAAAATACATTTGTAAAACACTAAGTAAACTTGCCTGGTATAGCATTATGTTGTGTTGGCACGTGTTCTTTGAATAAACTTTTGAAAGATTAGACTAATACGCTACATAATCATATGTGTGACGACGAATGCTAGGCATTATTTTGTAATAATAATTGAAATGGATTATTTGACGTTTTTAGTTTTATTCGGTTCTTAACATAAATAAATGAATATTCCGCGACATGTGTGAATTAATTCACGAATTTTAATAGTACTGTTATATAATAATAAAGCTGCCTCTAATCCGAATGTAGATGCGTTCCAAATAACATCCTATGAGAGCGATACACGCCCCAACAATAAGAATACCAAAAGCCCCATGACACTGAATGAGTGAAATCATATTATCGTACTTCCAAGTTAGGATACAAGGGGGTTGAATCTGCCGTAAGAAAGAAGTGAAGTACAAGCGGCTCAATCCTCTTTCAATCAGCAATACAGTCCTGTCAAACGAAATAAATTTTGGGTAATAATAGCATCATAATTCTGGAACTGTTTACGTTAATCGTTTTACTTTTGAGTAAAAAGTTCTCGATATGGCCATCCCTTCCGCACCAAGAAACTCTCCAAAAGACGAGACTGACGACCAGCTGAAATGAAAGATATTTCACAAAATTCCCTGGACGATAAATTAAGTGCCAAAGCAGTCCCATAAAACCCATCCAATCTGTACAAGCAAGCGAGTTGCTTGGACGGTTCCAGCACTTTTTCCACAAGGCTGTTCATGTTTTTGTACAACTTTCGTGAGTCTTTTTCCAGCTGCAGTTTGTCATCTGGGTTCTGATAAAATCCAGTTAGTTTTAGTATATTTGCAAATTGTTTAAAAGTATTCTGAAACCTTTATGAAGTGCTCTACAAAGAACATTAAATCTGGATCCGTGAAGACGGTGAAGTCGAGTTTCTTAAATGCGTTAAAGGTCTTGAGTGCTGCAGGCGGTGAGGACACTGAGGCTAAAAATGCTCCTGTGTAAAAATTGTACAGCAAGGATGTTGTTATGGCTGCGGTGAATGCAACGGTTCGAACGGGGAAAGTGGCTAGGTTGATGTCACCACCTGAAATAATGTAATTCAACGCATTAATGATCCCTGAGAAATCGGACCAGGCTTGTGTACCTTGGCCCAATAGCACACCAATCACCCACATACTGACTCCTCCAGCGCTTGTAATTGTGATATGAAAACGCCCAACGACCCATCCCATCATGGCTGAGGACAGAAACAAAGTCAGCACGGTCACCCCACTGACAAGCCACACCTCCAATTCGAACGGCAACAGTAGTAAATTTCTATTGGACATGCGAGCAGATCGTCCGCGGTAGAAAATCCCGTGTCTAAAAGTATTAACTGCTTTGAGACATTCATGTCTAGCGTTTGTTAGCAATTTAAATTATCTTCAATTTACTCGGCGTAACCTATAGCAGGCATAAATGCAAATTTCTCCTTTCGCAACACTGTCCATGTAGCAGACATGCCCATGAAGTCTGCATCTTTATCGAAAAACTGTTCCCCTATCCCATTTAGGGTCGTTCCATTCCTTGTTAGCTTTATGGGCCAACCCTTGCCAAATATTGGGATGTACCTTGTTAAGTAACAATCAGTTGAGGAGCATGATTAGTACATAGTATTACACGAATACAAATGTTTAGTTGGGTACACAGTATTAAAATTATACAAGTCATGCGTATCTTACGTAAAGTTAAGCATGAACTTGTAATCTAAGGACATCTTATACTGCGTTCCGCCTTTAAATACTGTGCTGCCGTTGACAATGTCCAGGTCAAAAAATTTCTCGTACCCCAACTCTTTCTGCAATTAAGATTTTAGACCATTCGTCAAATTGAATACAAATATAATCATTGGAACTTGTTTATCCAATGTGTATACCTGCGCTACAACTTTGACAGGACTGAGATTCAGGTTGTCCCGTCGAAAGGATAAACGGGAAAGTTCAGTCGTGTCAATATAA
The DNA here is from genome assembly GCA_034698825.1 of Deuterosminthurus bicinctus. Lineage (NCBI taxonomy): Eukaryota > Metazoa > Arthropoda > Collembola > Symphypleona > Bourletiellidae > Deuterosminthurus > Deuterosminthurus bicinctus. Next base: position 3,288 of record JAQIWI010002654.1, on the reverse strand, counting down.
TCAACGTTTAGTATTCGCACATGAAATCTTTCCAGCCGTTTTACCACAAGACAATCCTCAAGTGAATACAACTCAAACCAATCTGGTACATTAGTAGTCTCGTTCGAATGCTGACTTCCACTTCTAAACAACGCAAGGTATACTTCTTCATTAGCTGGAATACGAACGCCTGGATAGTCCCTTGAACAATTGTCTTGAGCCAAAAAAATATCCTGCGAAAGGCACACAATGTGGATTTTTCTGTCTTCTCGTTCTGGCATTTCGCTCTCATCCCCTTAGTTAGTAATATAAAACAAACTTTCTTAACAAAATTTCCAATCATTTTCCAGAAATAGTGTGTGATATCTTACAATTCATTGTATCACTCAAATGTGCCAGAATAGGTGCGATATCGATGCGATTGTTAGGGACATACACGGTGAACAACGCGTTTTGAAACTTGTCAGCCACAAATAATCTAATGATACTTACATTCAATGTACAATAAACGCTTATGCTGTGACTTTGAAAATTGTAAAAATTCCTGCCTTTGGGTATTGAAGTCAATTGCTGACAAATCCCTGTAATTTCTTGAACTGTCAATGCAAAAGTAGGGTGAAGTATTGAAACAGTCAAAACGAGGCAATTAATACCGTTAGTCAACTCCTCAATGAGCATGATCGCGCCTTTCCTTCATCATGCTCAGCAAACGACTTGCTCCCAAATGAAACGACCAAATTATTTCAGTCTTACATTCTACACTTCTTCATTGTACATGGCATAAAGAAATGCTCGTAAGTGCCTCAATGGTGTAACTAGCTGAGACTCACAAAAAAAACAGCAATCGACGATGAAAAGCAACTTCCATTACGAGCTTTCCCAAAATATACAAACAATCTTCATAGCACATTATCTTGAAAAACTTCCCAGTATTCTGGTATGCGGGTTGTATACTTAAGAAAATATATTGTGCGAGTTTTTGCAGCATGAAAGCTATGAACATAATGCAAAATGCATTACTTTTGACTAAATGGCTCCTCTAATAGTGAGACTTCAGCGTGACGAGATTACGCAATACTCGACTTTCTTTGCTACACGTACACACACGGGATGACGCAGACAAACTTCAAATCGATTTATAAGGAATTCAACATGCCATAGGAAAGTCTCATCGAACCATTTTCATACATTGCTGGATATTTGTCCTTTGGATTCTGTATGTTCCAACATAGCCGACTTGCTTTTGTCCTGGAAGGTTTCTGCCAATTTTATAACCAATTTGGTAGAATATTTATGTCAAATGCTCCAACCAGTTCTGACGTACCGGTGACGAAACTGGCATTATTGACTGAAAGAGCATCGGGAACCGGGTAATAACTAATAGCAACTTTTCGAATGCCGTTGTGACATTCGGGCCAGCTCATCCCCGCTTTAATAAGATAGACTTTAATTTTTCTTGGGTTTTAGAGGGTGTGCTCTTGTATTGGCAAATCAGAATGACAGTAAAATTTTCATAGTTTTGTCAGGAATAATTGCTGCAGCTAGAAGGATTGCTAAACTGACTAGATAAACATATTCTAGTCGTCTGGTGCTTCGACCGGTTTCATTGGACGATCTCGGAATTTCTTCGACACCTCAGGCATCTTCAATTTGTACCTGAAAACATTCATTATTGTTATCTTTAAGCGAGTTGTACCATTTTGCAGACGAGCAAGTGGTATATGCGACTTACCGTTGGTCAGTAGTAATTTTAGAAAAAGCATCAACTAATACATCTGCTGTAATCGTTGTGATTTCGAGTCTGATTCCCATGCTTCGGGATTCGAGAATGAACACGTTCGACATTTATAATCCTGTTCTGCGAACACTGGCATGGTAAATGGAACGCGATGGTAGACAGCTTCTTGTGTGCTCATTAGGCCTCCATGGGTTACAAATCCTTTGATTTTCTCGATGCATACCACCAACAGGAACGATCGAAGACGTTATATTCATCAAAGCAATGTAAGCAAGCGCACTTCGTGTGTTCATGTTTACACTTTAATGACTAGTGCAGTGTAAAGACTAGTGCAGTACCCTCATGGAGACTCGCAAACCGGCCATATGCTGGATGATTTACTAATTTTATAAAATATCTAAGGTCAAGCGGCACCTAAAATCTTAATTGCATTCGCTGGACACTATTTCTATTGAAGTTCATTGTTTTTGGATGTTTCTCATCCTCCTATTTATTCCAATCAGTCCCTCGAACTAGCATTACGAACTGTATAAATGTCGCTGCAGGTTATGTGCTGCATTTGTTGTAAGAAACGGACACGTGAAGCGCTTTCACCTCTTGTGATGGCACTTCTTTTTTTCGACCATGAATAAGAAGAATTTTAGCGCACTAGTTTGTAGTTTTATTACCGCTGTTCCTTGATTAACCCTTTATCATGATCTGACAAACATGCCAAATGCCAGGTATACCCTTATGATGGCGACAAGCAAGTATGAATTTGTCATGGAAGTCGTGAATTATGTCAATTCTTTGGTGCTGTTCTAATTTATTTCTTGAACAAATAGAATGAGTACTCTTCGGAATGTGCACACGAATTCACAAGTTTATATTATTTTGAAAGTTTATTCCTAATACACAGACGCTCCACATGAAATCCAACAAGAGCCGCACACGCTCCAACAAGCAGAATACCAAAAGCTCCGTGGCACTGAACGAATGAAATCATATTATCGTATTTCCAAGTAAGGATGCATGGAGGTTGAGTCTGCCGTAAGTACGATTTAAAGTACAAGTGGCTCAATCCTCTTTCAATTAGCAGTAGAGTCCTGCCGAACAAAATCACTTGATTTAACAACATTATTGCTGATTAAGTTACTCATTTTACTTTTGAGTAAACAGCTCTCGATATGGCCATCCCTTCCGCACCAAGAAGCTGTCTTTAGTACGAGACCCTCGATTAGCTGGGACAACAGATATTTCACAAAATTCCGTGGATGATAAATTAAGTGCTAAAGCAGTCCCGTAAAACCCATCCAAACTGTACAAGCTAGCGAGTTGCGTGGACGGTTCGAATACTCTCTCCACAAGGCTGTTCATGTTTTTGTACAACTGGCGTGAGTTTCTTTCCAGTTGCAGTTTGTCATCTGAGTTCTGATACCATCCAGTTAGTTTTAATATATTTGCAAATTGTTTAAAAGTATTCCAAAACCTTTATGAAGTTCTCTGCATAGAAAATTAAATCTGGATCCGTGAAGACGGTGAAGCCGAGTTTCTTGAACTCGTCAAAGCTCTTGAGTGCTGAAGGGGGCGAC
>JAQIWI010002653.1:0-11832 GCA_034698825.1 Deuterosminthurus bicinctus | reverse complement strand
ATTATGACTACTACCGCTCTTACTCTCCACATTGGTGTGTGTGCATTGCACGACGTGTGAGTATAAACGACGTTTCAACTGAGAAAAAAAACTCAAGATTTTAGCCTACATTTCCCCATTAAATCTTCTCAATGTCATCAGACAGGCGGACAAGATCTATGAAGAGAAGCTTGTGTCTGCGTGATATATGCGGGACATTAATCATGATATCACTTGTGTAAAATCTACAGCAGCGGTCACTTTCCACTGTCTCAAGTCAGCAGCCGTCATGCGTTCATTATGTTGCAAAATATTGGCCTTTGTTTACCCCGTTCTGCTGTCTAAATCCCCCTAAAGTAGTTCAAAGTCACACAGAGAGGAGAAGCAGACGGCCTGTAGGGCCTAAAGGAGGGCAAGTTTTCCATCATTCACCTCTCCTGCTAGGTACGCTGCTGTTTCAGGCCCGAAATGATAATTATCACACGAATACATTATCACACTTGCCAATTAATATCGTTCACAGTCCTCAAGCGGAAAGAAGCCACGCCATTTTATTGCACTCCTTGGTCACTTGAGTGACATGATGATGACAAGGAACAGGAGCTGTACTGCTCCCGAGCTGGCCATCAGCATCAATCCTATAATACTCCATCCCAACTCCTCTCATTCCACATGACCTTCCACTATATAGTCTTCAGGGCTCAAAGTTGGTGAAACCAATTTAAAAAAGCAAATTAAAACGACCCCACACTAACTACAGATCCATCCAGATAAACTACACTCGCAGATAATGACATCACACACACAAAGTATGCACACATCCTCAGCACCTTGGCTCAATTTGAATAAAAATTAGCAAATTATTATGCTTGAGTAAACAAGAAAGCAAAAGCATGACGGCGGGCTGAATAATGCGGTTGTGTTACACCCCTCTGGCTTACACTCAAGCTTCCTTCTCGTGGCCTCTAATGTGTACACACAAAGCCAACACGCTCAAATTGCTAAGATAATGTCGCAAAATATATTTACAATGGATCGTAGACAGAATTAATGGCTGATCAATAATAATAATAATGATACGACGAAAAAAAATAGCAGCAAGGTCGTTCAGATAGTTTGAAAGAACAGGAGTAAAGTACAGCCTGCAATAAAACACATACACATTGTGAGGAAGAAATCGACCATCGACTCTGAGCAACACCTTTATACTCCCTGCCCTGTGCTTTTGTCCATTTGATTACACAGTATTATATTATTTGTAAATATTTATACTGCCCATGACCAACAGCTATACCTTCTTATTATTACACATTCTTTCATTCATGTAGTCTCTACTTACTAATAATTCAAAACCTACAAGGTTGACCATTCCATAAACACAGAGAGAGAGACATGATACAAGCATTTATATCCCTCCCAACAAGACGACGACAAAACAGCAGAAGAATATTTACACAGGACACCTTGGCTCCGTATTAGTATTAATTTACAGCACATTAATCTACATAATGATTTACACCACAATATGATCCTCCTGCTTGCAACAATAGCATGAATACCGCCGCGTAGCATTAGAAAGGACCAAAATATTACATTCTCATAACAACCCCATATGAATTACTAACAGCATATGCTCAAGCTTCTCCCACACAGCTGCAGGTTAACACGCATATTCATCCACAAACATTGCACCGTATAGTAGTGATGATGGTGATGAGTGAGTGGAATATATATGGAATTCATTACACTGATTACGCCACGATTTCATCGGACACCATGCTTGCAATATGTAAAAATCTAATGTGGATGATTACTACAACGTGTGCAGTCTTGAGTTAATTTCCATGAATGTAGTAAACTGAGGAACATACTGTGACCACTTTTAAGTTTCCCAATCAATCAACCTGCCCACGCAAGTCCTCATGCAAATTTCCTTGAATCTGCTTAGGAACTTTGCATTACATACTCGTCCATCTCCCCATCACGCACCATATTACAAATGCACTCGGATTTATTTCTACTGCCGCCTGCAACTCTAATGACTTGGAGCTTACGGAATGTAATTATCAGTGCGTAAAAAGCAAGATATTCGTCTCCATCAAAGGTCATGCTACATTAATGCAAATCAAATCGTCATTCTATACGATCAAGTTACTTTACTTTTTTCACCACCAGTTTCCTCACAGAAGCAAGGAAATATGGATTTCATGTCGTAATGTAATTAAAAAGCATCATGTGCATTCAGCACGGAATCTATACTGCCATTACGACTGAAAAAAAAAATAATACGTAATCCTATACACAATGTTATGAGTCAAGAATGAGCACACTTCATCATCTTCCTCTTCCCACTATGCACCTGCATGGAGTGCAGTGGAAACTCGTCCAGAGCAACTCCACCTGTTCCACCTATAGGCCCTACCAATATTACGGGATTGAATTTAAGTAGTCAGGATTAATAATAATCATAGGGTAGAGTGTGTTAATCAAGTACATATGTCCAAGGCTAATATGGCCCGAGGTGCAGGGGCTTTTAGTCAGCAAGACCACATTGATCCATTGAGGATTGATGAGGCTAAACTCATGTTACACTTGTTCTCCCCATGACAGCAACTTATTGCCAATTTATTCCTCTCACACCCGCATATTAAAACAACCAAGTTTCCCCTCTTATTGCATCAGGATAAATCCGTGTCCCCTCAAATTCATTCATAAGACGTCTGTGTGTGTGTGTACGTTACATGTACGCACGTAATACACATGCTGAGGGGAAAAAGAAACTAGGATGGGGCGTAGTGCGGTTTCTGTAGGAACCAGCCATTGGGTCAGTTGCGCCAATAATTATATTTTGCATTCATTTCATCTATATCTTCTTCTATTATGTAACACAAGAGGTAAAGACGGCCTCATCCTCCTCAATATGCAATAATAATGACGTTGATACTTTGAACTTGAAAACGTTGGAGGCATCCTTCCATCCTTGAACTCGTACATCGAGGGAGTCTTCATTTATTTACGAGTTCAACATCCTCTCTGTATATCTCTCCCTCACAATATATTCATGATGATGATGATGATGATGATAGCCTCCATATCAACTTGTCCACACAAATTCTCGACCGTCGCATTCCCTTAATTATCGTGCGCGCTCTCTCTCTCTCTCCCCTTGTCGTTTGTTGTTGTGTGCGATCAAGTCTTGGTCATCCCATCCCCTCGTCTCTAATACCGATCAAGAGTCATCTATAAATTGTAATTAGCTAAGCTCACTGGACTAAAAAGATCCAGGAGGAGAGTTGATGATCGTGTACAACTGTAAACTAATCAACCGCTGCTGCCTGCTCCTCCTGTAATTCTCTTCAGAGGCTTCCGTATTATTGATAGCATAATCAATTTAGTCCTTAATGGCCATAAGAATAATTCCATCCACTCCCTGATTACATTCTTCTTCTTCTTCACAGTAGCTGAATTCTTCCACTAATTTCTTGAGCATATCACGAGATCGTCATAAGCCAGAAATGCCAGAGGGGAATGAGTTTTTTTGTGTCTACAATTCAATTACATCATGAGAACATGTTAAGCGGAAACTTGTTCAATGTCCGCACACACTGTCCCACACCTGTCCAAGGACAAGTATGAGATTTTTTGGTCCTGTCATACCTTCCTTCCTTGGAGTTGCTACAATGCAATGGAGTTGTCGCCATATGTTCAAAAAGCAATGTCAATCCAGCTCTCTCTCTCTCTCTCTCTGTGTCGATAATCACAGCATCCGTGTTAACCCCTGCAACTCTCACACTGTCAGCAACCCGGCGATATGATGTCGAAAGAAATAACAGGAGTTTGGCTGATACCATTAATGATGATGATGATGGCGCTGGTTTGTACAATAGCCACAACTAATGGTCCACATGATTACAAGCCAAGCAAGCCGTGCGGTTTGAGATTTGAAGCCTTGCCCCAAAACTCCCCGCACAATAATATTAATGTAACAAATTGACAAAAGGTTACGACAGGTCCAAGCGAAGTGGTCTCCACCTGACTGTGAGAATGATGAGTGCATTACGGCATCGTGTATAGCAAGTGAAACGACGTGTCGTTCTACACTCCCGCTACATTGTTATTGTCGGCTTTACAGTAATCGATCGCTGTTATTTTCGCCTCTTTCAATATCACTTTCCTCATCACTTCCTCATAATGACGTCACTCGCTTGGTCAAGGTACAGCATACCGAGACAGTATAGGTATACTGACCTATAATGAGCCCAGGCTCTTGTTCCTCCTTGTAACCAATGTAATATATGCTTCTCTTTTGCCGTCCCCTCTTACCATGAGTTAGTAAATCACTGCAAACAAACCCTGTCAGCTCCTCTTACAATATCTTGAACAAACCAGCCGTGCACACATAGCCGCACTTGACTCCCAATGTTAATTTATGGAAGTACAAAAACTAATCAAAATTTGACCAACAACGCTTCTATATCATAACCCTCGAGCGTGAATTCCAAAGAATTTCAATTTCACAAAATTACTCCGCCTTCCTTGATTGACTGAATTAAAGTGCCTCACACAGCTGAGAGTTGTATAGGAGCGTGAAAGTTGGTAATTAACAAGGATCTGATTGGACATGTCTACCTCATAATAACAATTATAACCCATTCATACGTATAGCTCGCATATTATCAATATCAGCTTCTGATTATACATTCAAACATATAGCCCAACACTCTACAATAATTCGATCACTGAAAAAAACATGTCTAATCATAGTCGCATAATAATACGCACTGAAACAACAAACTGTTGGAAGGGGCTGCGGCCCATCTGTGAAGTACGTTCATTCATTCATTGATTAAATACCTGACATGTGTTCCAATAATTACAATTATTACATCCTATCCAACGGACGGATTCATTATATAGTCACACACACACACCCTGCCTAATTCAAAGTTAAGCCCGTGTGGAGTTGTTCATCGTCATTATGGCACGAGGAGACCATACAAAACCCATTGACACAGTTTCTAATAGCATCAACATCATCTGGTAACGTAGGCGAAAGTCTTTACTATCCGCAATGGAATAACAAAATGCACGCATGCATGTCTTTATCATCTTCATGCACAGTTAAAACCATAAAATCCACTACTGTTTTGTCTTCTCCGCTGCGCTTTAGCAGCCGGCATCTCCTTTTAACCAACAGTTGAATTTGGAGCAGTTGGTTTCATCCGCATCAAACTCCAATATATAGTCCCATATGCTTCCTTCAATTCACCCTCTTGTGTGCTTTAGTATATAAAATACTTTCAGTTTTGCAGCTCCGTTTCAAAGCGAAACGTCCATGGAAATTGCATTTTTTTCTGCTCATGATAGCAACAAGAGCCTCTTCGTTCTCATCAAGAAACAACTCAGGGCCACATGGCCAACCATGAGGAAAGCTAAAGGCGGTAGGAAGCTGAGCCACACAAGCACCTACACACACACACACACACACACACACACAAATTACCAATGTACTAACAAAGCACAAGCTCCTCCAGCAGGGATCCTCATGACAAGGGCCCATTACAATTATTATTGGCTCAAGATATTCCGGGTCAATTTATAATGCTCATTTGCACCATACAGTCAACTCTCTAAAATTATTTGCACATGTTCCTGGATTACAAAACGACTGGTATGAAGGATTTATTAGCTCAATGGCTGCTCCGCCATGCACACGCTCGCTCACATTCAGCATTTAGCTTTGGTGACTGTATGAGTGACTCACTCACAGTAAATCATTCATGTCAGAAGAAAAGGGTGCAGCTGTAGACGTGGAAAATACTGCAAAGGAGTCAGAAAAAATTCAATTTATATTTCTTCATGCATGGAAACGAGAGCTTTCGTAGTACACACACACACAGAACGCGCACCCCTTCCAATCATAGCACATGATGATCCATTTTGAAGTAAAAACATAAATTATCATGATGCAGAATAATTCCTGACAAAAGGCGGGAGAGTGAGTATATTAATTGCCATGTCATTACATTAAAGCTGCTCCTTTAAACAAATTTACTCCTTGCTTCACATGCTCCTTCATCATTATCCTCTGCTTGCACATCAAAATATAATGCAAGATCAAATTATGATGAGTCTTTTTCAGGCAGATTTTTCTGGGATTTGCTCTCACTTTTCATCATCAGAACGATTTGAACAAGACAAAAGAGGAGCAACGGGGGGGTTGGAAGTCTTTTGTGCGGTATCATTTATAACAATGTGTGTGCATCAAAATTCGTCACACGCTCCAACAGACGCAGATCCTCCTTGCACATCCTCGCACCACAACGCAGTAGTAAAACTTTCATATGTCAAAGAAGTCGGACGTGTAATAGTCATGATAATAATGGGCGCGTTATTATTATTATTGTTCCTCCATCTGTCAGTGTGTAAGCGGGCGAGTATTATTCCTGGTGACAAACTGACTGAGACTGCAACAGAGGATATGCTGCAACAACTCCTATTCTTTTGTCTGCATTAATAATAATAATACACACGGCATATGCTACTTTACTTTTACTAAACGTCTGATGAGGACATCATGTCCAGTAAGCAGCCAACTGTCTTATGTTTCCCTATTGTACCACCCCGTTTGTTCATTTCCCATTACACCACGCATTCATCAGCCGGCCATTTTACAAACATTATCCCATGCTGAACGCATAATGAATCTGTACAGAATATATATGGAGGTGAGTTGGAGAGAAATACATGCTCAGCGGCTTCCTATGTATGCAAGTAAGCTCGAGCATAATTGCAATTATGCTAAAAAAAATAACCATTACATTATACAGCAGCCTACCATTTCGCCCACTCTGCTAACTCATTAAAGGTCCTGTGGGTACATGAGCCCGTCTGTATGCCAATCGACCTTCGTCCCACAACCGAAAACGGACCCACACTCTCTCAACAACCCTTTTTCCACCAAAAAAACTAAACTAGCAATTTCTAAAAAATTCACACACACGCCATACATGCATGCACCTGCACGAAGGCAACCCCTTCGGAGCCGTCTTAATCTTCCTTGTCAATTTACTCCTGACTAATTAACACATGAATGGTGGAAAACAAATGCTTTTATGTAAAAATCCAAAATAATTTCCTCTATACAGGAAAAACTCTTCGCTTCTTTCAGCAACGAGGACCTTGTTCATCTGGTCCCATGAATCAAGCGCTGTCATGAGGTTATAGAAAAATAACTTTTCTTGCCAAAGTGAACCACGTCTGTAAGGAGCAGGGGATATGAATTAAGGCCTTTGAAAAATCACCCTCATGTCTTCATTATCATCATCCCTCCTCCATCTCCTTGTCAATAAGGTGACGGTCAAGTGGGTATACCACACATCCATGCTTTACATAGCAAGTTCAGGATGGCTGAATGGAATAATTATTATTAAAATCGCTGTACGCTGCTTTTTAAATACAGCCCAAAACCAGCTGAAAACTTGAAAAGGAAGAGAGGACGGAGAAAAAATCTGGGAGCAAATGAGATGCAATGATAATTACTTACACACACACACATACGTGTATATTTTATCCATGCACACACATTTATTTATCCCTCACACACTCACACACATGTTCACAGACCAGAGAAAGAGGGAGATGAATAGACAGATGGATGGATGGACGGCAAGCAGGCACATTTACATCCTCATTTCATCCATAATTATGGGTTGCATCCAAGTCGTTAGACAACCATGATTCTGTTGAGCATCATCACACACTATACCTCGCATCTCTACCGCACTATGTCTGAATTGTGTCCGTGTGTATGTGTGTGCGCACAGCACATTGCAAAAATCCCTCTTCGCATGCTCCAACCCAATCTCAGGTCAAATTTTACACAATGTGCAATTCTCTCACTCATCCGCATCCCTGACTGACAACTTACGGCAGCATACAAGAAGCCATCTCATGTATAGCCTGGCTGTCAAGCCCATTATTACACTGACTGAGAGCAACACGGTCGCATGAATGAGACTCAACAGTGACTTGGCAGACAGTGAGTGAGGATGATGAGGTAGTAAGTAAGCGATGGAAATTACTGATATCAACTGGCCTTAACTGATAGTAAACACTAGTTGATTATCAAAATTAGGAGAAATTATTGGAAATTATATTGCGGAAGGTAGATCCCCAGCCACTATATTTCCATTCAATATATCTATCTCACATCATCCTGTTGACAATCATAATTGCATGATCATCGTATTTACAACATAGAACAGTGGCTTTCACATTTCTCTATATCCCCTCTCTTGGCATCCTTCTCACTTGTTATCCAGTTCATACACCCTGCGTGATCATGTAGTTGATGATGATGATGATGACAAAGATGAAGAAGAAGCAGAACACACTACCGCCCCATTACTCCATGCTCATCTTCGCACGAGAGAGAAGTCTCGATGTGAATGAGCAGGAGCATAGTTATCTAATAATGTATCGTGTCATGCGTTACATTACACATACACAGTTGATTGAGCAAAATCTCACGAAAACATTGAGGGAAACTGGCAAAGTTTAACTGGTGAAAAATGAGTGTGAAGATGAGAGCGTGGGGTGATGACACATGCTAAATGACGATAGGGAGGGCACTCTGCTTATCACACAAGACCCTTCCAATTAATTCCATATATTATGAACATTTATTGCATACTATAAGGCTCGCCCTTCCAATACTCCTGTCCATTTCACCGGAACTTATACGCTCACATTTTCCATGCTTTCCCAATATGCAAATCTCACTCTCACAGACACACACACACACATATGAGAGAGTGGGAAAAATCTAGAAGAACCTCACCCTGGCATTCAGAATCTATTGTGAGGTTTCTCTCATTCAACTGCCATGGCCAGCTCATAAATAATGTGAGCATTAGAAGGTCTGTCTTTTTCTCTTCTGTCTCAAATGCATGTTTTTCCTAACATGTCTGCGTCACCTGCACTCAACTCTGTTATATGTGAACACTTGTGCCAACAGGAGAGTGCGGAGCAGTTAAAAGTTTAACTTGTCATAAAACAAATCCTAACCTGCCTGACCCGACTGACCATTTCTCACCCAATGAAAGTTGTTGTAGTCAAACAACAACGGGGAGGGGACATTCTATAGAACTCCTTCGTCTTCTGCACCTTCTAGCAACAACAACAGCAGCAGTAACCGCCATAGCAATTGAATAACACAAACTCCAAACAGTTGCACCCAATATCTCCGCACTTATTGCGTGCATATCTCAACACACACGCTAACAACTGCTACACTTCCGGCATCCAAAAGTCTATCGTCAACATTCACTCCCGTTAACTCTGCCAAAATACCTCCATTCATCTGCAGTATTCCAGCCTCTCTTCTTCCTGACGTGGTCACGAACTTTCATGACTCTTTGGCAAGGAAATGTAATAATAAGATGCAAATCCTCTCCACGGCCATGTACTTACATTCGGGCAATGAAGTATATTTCCATGGTGTCATAAATTCAACCTGTGTATGCGTTTAGCCTGCAGCGAGCACATTACATACTCCTCCCTCCAATATTAACTTCCCGTATGGTACTTTGTGTCTTTTAAATCAGCCTCCAGCGTCTGTGTGTGTGCCATGCTTAAAAATTGCAACTCTTCTCCTGCCCCTTCCTCTACTCTTCAGTCTTCTTGATTAATAGGAAAGGCACGGAGGAGGAAGGGAGGTTGCCTTATGTAACAAATTGCTCCTCAAGTCCATACGCGTCTAATGTAATACTCCCGTTAGTTTCTTCTCGTACATGCAGCGGCTGCGAGCCTCATCATCATCAACACCGGAACTGAGAGGCATATAGAAGAGGGACATGTTTAAATTGTACCATTACATGCTTGCTCATTTGCCAGCAAAATAGCTTACACTTAAAAAAAACAGTCCTATACAAAATGTATAGGGCTCTTACGGGACAATGGGCGGCATATGATGGTGATGATGAGGAAGAAGGAGAAGAAGAAGCATTATGAGTAGGCCACATGTGTGTGCTTTGTTCAATTGATACACGCAAAAGCAGTTGAGAGTGTATGATCCGCACGGCTAACGTCCGCCTATCATTCTCACTGTAATCTGATTAGTGTCTATCATCAATGATAGTAATAAGTGTTCAATACGAAGCAATGAATACTGTACGGTTCTTCCTCGTTTACGCATCCATCCCCCAATCATCCACACTCAAATGCGCACGCTACATTAATAATGACGGAAGTCAACGAGGCTATGACTGACAGATTGAGCCGCATGTGAACAATCGCAGCCTCCTGTCTCTCTCACCCATGACAAGTAATAATTATAGAAACTATAAAATGAGTAGTAGACATCTCTATTTTTTCCACACCTCCGACTTTTTGCAAATTCCTCAATGAGCTCACTCTAAAACATTACCTGTTTTGTATGAGCTCATGCCGCCAGACTCCCTACAGCTCCTCATATGATCTCACTTGGTATAGCTATCAAAATATTTATAATTATTGCTTACCAGGATATGAGTCAGGGATGACAATAGTGCAGCCAACCTCCTTAAGTTTTCCACTCTTGGAAGCCTTGAGACACTTGGCCGTCACTTTGACCGCACGGTAGCGTTTGTACAGGAGGATGGGCTGGGAAATATCCACATCAGGCGGGAGAAGCAGCGTCTTGAGCAGTCCTCCATCCTCACAGTTCGTCACACGAACAACTCGAGGCAGTGAGAATGACTTGACAAATTCGGGCAAGTTGAATGTTTCAGGACTCCAGGACAAGAATCTGAAGCGTGTGCTTCGGGTGCTTCCGGAATCGGACAAATTGGACGTGGTCCTCAAGGCCATTTTCCCCTTCCCGGATACAGACATGAGGACGACGACGACGATTTAGTGAGCAATGTCCACAATAAATCTTCACACTCTTCTTCTCACAGTTGACATGACGGTACACACGCACATGTATATACGCACACACACACCACTCACTCACTCCCTTCTCCTGCTTTCACGAATGAGTTAAAACAGAAACTGATTCCTCCTTTAACTCGTTCCTCTCATCGAATGGTGGCAGGGGTGTGTGAAGATCCCATTATTATTAGTATTTGATCGATAAGCCTACTTTATTCTTCCTTCTGTTCTTATCATCACATTCACAAGACTCCAGTCCTCTTCGGCTTATCTTCTTCTTCGCCTTCCTTCACTTTCTCTCCATTGTAACAAGGGACGAGTCACGGCTGATGATTTTTTCCAGATGGTAGATTTTTCACCCTGCAAAAGCCATCAGAAGACACACACATTGAACAACATGTACATAAGTTCACACGCTTGATCGTCATCATCATTACCACCACCAAATCCTTTCTCGCCCATCACCATAGAGCACAGGCCAAATTAAAGCTCAACCATACACCACACGCTCTTTATTCTTACATCAGCCTACCAAATGACAATTTATTGGTTCCTAAACCCACTGAGTTCCTAAAACGCCTGTGAATAATAAGACAATGTTATTTTTGATACATAAAAACATCTGTTCGTCAAGTATATATGGGTGTGCAATACATATTTGACAACTTTTATCCCCCTTACTGCCTGAATGAATGAATGCGGTGGAAACCGCAGAAATATTATGTAGAAGGGAATGAAGGCTTATCCTTTTTTCTGGGTAAATATAGAAAGTTCTCCTGCTCCTCCTGACGCGCGCTTTTTTTTCCACAAATTATATTGTGGCCACGCACAATTTCTACAACTATTGTCAAATCAAGGAGAATTTCCCCTCCAAAGACAATGGAAGCTCATGATCGGAGTCACAGACTTACACAGAATTTTCTAATTCACATTTACACT
>JAQIWI010002652.1:0-11834 GCA_034698825.1 Deuterosminthurus bicinctus | reverse complement strand
AGCACCTGCAACAAAACTTATACGCACGTGTCGCACCTACAACGACATCAGAAGAACTGGTTCGAATCCAATAATTTAAAAATGCACAGTCACAAAAATTCTACTCAGAAGCCTTTCAAATGCCACAAGTTGGGATGCAAATACTCGGGGCGCAGACTTCAGGGTCTTCAAATTCATCAACGCTCGTGCCGACTTGGAATTGAAAGTCACACTGCTGCTGCTGAAACTTCAGATGAAATTTCCATTGTTGCCGTGGTTGACAAGAAGAGGCTTGATGAGACCACAGAACTGGCACTTAACACGCCCCTTCAAGAAAGCAATTTGGGGTAAACTTATTTTAATTTTGTATTCTTTCGGAGTCTGCGGCCTTGGTTTTTGATATGAAGAAATACACTTAATTGGTTTGTTATAAAATTGTTATAGGCCGGCCATCCAGTGTGAAACTGAGACTGAAGTGGAAGAGAACAACAACTACAGCAACATGGTGTTTGCTTGCACGCTATGCGATTTTATCGGTGATAGTGAGCTGTCCGCCTTAGAACATGCACGCCAACACACGGCTGACAAAGCTTCTTCGGGACGGGTTCATTGAAGACAGAAGTTCGGCTATTGTTAGTCATTGTCATTAGTATGAACTCAATAGGGCCAAGGTTTGGAGTTCCTTAAGACTACATTAAAAATGGGTTGTTTATTTAGCCCACAACAAAGCTGCTCAACGATTGGCTGAGATATCATTATAAAAATTTGGTTTTTGCATTCTGGAGCAACCACCTCCAACTTTGGCACACACCTACTCCCTCTTCTTGTAGTGGGTTGGAGAACTTTATTGAGTCTTGATAAAAGATTGGCACCATAGGCTACTACCACACGCCATTTCATGAAAAAACATAATCAATCAGTAGTAATGAGATTAATCAGTTGAATAAAGCCTCTCAAGGACAAAGTCATTCACTCGTTTATTTCAGTCAGTTGGCATTTACACTTCCCAGTAGTCCACATTTCATGGGATCAATAGGTGCATCGCTCGATTGGAAGTAATTTTGTTGTGGTGTCAATGGTCCAGTTCACCATTATTTTCATTCTCCACGTTTTCTTCAACAGCGAAATATGCCTGGAGGAAATGATGGATTGATTGATGACAATTGAATTGTGTGGTTTGGTTCATGATGATGATTTTCCTTATTAAACTTACCTGTGGACCTGATGCAGGGACTGCAGAGGAGAAAACTGCCATAAACAGAGCCATGACGGATAAAAGGACAAAAACTGTGCACGGTATCATTTTTTTCAAGCTGAACTTGCTCTTTTATGCTGGTTTCTTTGAGCAGCCGTTGGGTGGATGTGAGTTTTTTAACTGTAAAAGACGTGAACTGAATTGTTAGAAACAGTCGAATCTACACAGGATAAGCAAATTATGACAAAATATATTCGATTCGTTCCAGATTTAGAATTTAGAATTTAGAATTAGACAACCTTTTTTAGGTTTTTGGTATTCACACATAAAGAAAACAAGACAAAAACAATGGTCTTCTAGTTTAAAAATGAAATCAACTACCGTCTGGTTGTTTTATTTTGTCTCCGTTCAAGGGATCAGGAGGCCACAAACCAAACTATGCTCAATAATATTCCTTTCGTTCCTACGGGTTCTAGAAATTCCTTGATTTTCATTAGTTTTCATTCTAAAGGCTATACCGTTCAACCAGCGCTTAAACTTAAAATAAGCAAAGTTGTCTGATTTGAGGCACGAACCACATGTTGCAGCAGTGCCATACATGTGTTTCATGCACCATGCAGCATTAGAAGCATCTCACTGCTATTCATTATACGAGCAAGGGTATACAAACTACAATCGTTGTTAGTGTGGGTCTATTGAACACCCAAGATTCTTTATTGTGGCGTCAAAGTTACTTCATTGCTGTCTTCAACAAGAATCCGAATAGCTCATTATTCGAAACCATTGCTTCAACGTAACGAGACAGAACCGCCCTAGAGTAAATTTTTTATTTCATCACAGCTAGTACAGTCAAATCATTACTCTAAAATGCAAATAAACTAACTTGAATAAATTGAGCCAGGATAACCATAAAGTTGCCCTAAAAAATTTGCTTCAAAAACTTGCATTCTTTTTTGTAACTGCAGCCATACCACATGCCAGTCTTGTTTAGCAAATGAATATTATATAGTTCAGAGATGACCTCCAATGAACACAGAAAGTTAAAATAAAAACTAATCCACTGAACAATGCTACGTGCAAATAGTAAAAGCAATAAAAGTCGTGCGTGCAACAAAACCGCCTGGACTTGGCATTTAATTGCAATCCGAATTTCAAATTTCACATGCAGATTTGTTTTTCATTCGTACTATTCCTTATTCTAATCGCTTTCTTAACTAAATAAAAAAAGCATTCAGATTGAATTCTAATCAACCAAGCAGTTCACTACACATAAGTTCAACAATCCTCACACTCCTCACGTATAATTTACTGAAGTGGCGTTAAAATTTTACGTCGTGGCCAGTGCACACTGATGACTGAGATGTTAATTAATTCATCGTGCTCTGCTAGACAAGCAAATGGACTATGGACTACTTTAAGCACGATGTTGTCTCTTGGCAAACCAACCCGGTTAATGAATAAATTGAGCACAGGAATACTCTAGCAATGCAAGGGAGTGCATGAACCCGGACAAGCTTTGTAGTATTAAGTGTAAACGTTTCATGACTATTAGTGTGAAGGTAGAACCGTTTTGAACAAATCATTGGGTAGAATTCAAAGGATTTTCCTTTCCTTAACATTAAAATCAATGCAGATTTTATGAATGCTGTTGGCAACGTAGTTGAAAAGTCCATAGTAACGACCTGTGCGAGGGCATGAAGGTAACTTACGGAGAATCACCATCTACTATACTTCATTAAGGGATCGTGCAGAAATTAACAGTTGATAATAGCAATACGGCTAATGCCTGAAAGCCACCGGCATTGTCACTATGTTGTTCACAACGTCATTCACAAACGCTGCTGGTGTGATCTGCAGTTCGAACACATTTAACTCGCCAACCTTAATCCCGAATGGTGGGATTGAGCGCATTTGTCTTTTCAGATTGTGCATGTGAGAAAATAATAAAACAAAATAAAATTTAAAAGAAATCACCAGAACAAAATTCCAGTCATGCGGTTCAGTGTGGCTTAAATTTCAGTAAGAAGGACTCAAATTGAATATGCTAAAATAAGCAATAAGCTGTTTATAAAACTGAAAAGTGTTGGCAACAACGGTAACAATATTTAGCTCAGTTTACTCCACATTTATTCCAGGAACTTAAAAACAGAGTTTCCTCCAGAATGACAGCACAAATGCCTTTATGTGTCCAAATATTTATTTTCAGCCAATACTAAAAGCCACACTAAGCCACATTTTTTCACATTAAAGGAGGAAGCAGTGAGAAAGTTTATTCTGCTGACCATTTGTGGCTTTATAAACAAACAGGCTAGTATGCCTGCAAATACATTTGGAGTACTGGAAAAATCTTTTAAAAGAACCTTTGTGTACATCAGAACAACTAATACTGTACACTGCCGCTAATAAAAACGACCATCCTTGTATTCATAACATTCTGCAGGCTCCCAGTTGTACCACTGCGTGACAGAAAGTAACCAACCTGCAGTACTTACAAATAAATAGTATAGTAACAATTCATTGTTGTTTGAGCTCACCACTCCGTACAAACGAGTTCTAGCAACTTTAGGATAGCCTCAATATCTATGGCTGGCTTTAAAGGTCTGATTATTCACTTCCTTGGTTTCTAAGAAGGCTAATTGGGACAAAGGCTTTTATTTGTCCAAATATTTCTTTGCTGCCAAAAACTGTTTTAGTACGAAAAGGCCACCCTAAGCCACATTTATCTCACTTAAGGAGGAAAAAAAGAGGCAGTTTTTTCTGCTTGTGGCTTTATAAAAGAGCGATATAAATTTCTAACTGAAGTCAGGGAGAGGCCAGTCAGTCTCCAGCTGCCTGTTAAATATTAATTCATTCAAATCCGGATCACCCATCTGTAAAAACTGAACATGGGCACCCCGACCGTGAACATAATCTGTGGACTTGGTCTTTTTGTAATCATTCTTCCGGCTATTCACATCTCAGGTACGTTTTACCAGCCTTACTTGCCAGCTTGCTAATGTGGTGTCTTATTAAAGCCCTTGAGTGCTACGGATGTTTTTGGGGCCAACCATGCGACAGTGATGATCTTCTGGACGAGTTTCTTATTGTTAATGAACTCAGTACCGATGAAAGACTTCAAAACACAACCAGTACGTCTCTTCTTTGCTCAAGCCTTCAAGTTTTTGCAGATTTTTCGTTGAACTTTTACAGGAGTAATCAAGAAAATATTGACTGCGAAAGGATTGAAATTCACAAGAGGGCCAGTCTGTGTAAAATGGTGGAGCAGGAGCACAAGAAGTCTCGAAGGTGAAATGCTTCGATTTATTATGCCAGATGGGCCTATTTATACCGATCTAGATGAATTCGGATGTGTCGTGGATAAACGCGGTCGAATTTGTTTTTGCAACCAAGACAAATGCAACAGTGGACGTGAGTTTTTTCCATCAAAGCTATTTGTTTTGCTAACTTGAATTCACTTAATTTTGTGGGACTTTTCTTTGTAGCTGCTGTTCATTTAAATAAAAGCTCAGGTAACGCCACAAAAATAATAGACGCAGGTAGTTTTTTTTCATGGAATATTATGTTCTATAGATCTTCAGTGCTACGAATGTTACGAGGCGAACGAGATTCCTCAACACCCATTTCTCGAGAGGTGTCACCATGAACCTTCTCCAGAGTTTATTTTTAATCTGACCACTTCATCAGCACGACCAGAAAGGAATGGTAAAAACACACTTGTTTTGAAATTAAGCATTTAAAGTGGTTTCACTGGTTTAATTCTTGATTTACAGGGAAAGAAATTCTGTTTGAGATGTTTAAGTTGGAAGTTCAAATGAGACCGGGCCCATTTTGTTTAAAGTATTCATACAAAGAAATTGGCGAAGACAACGAGATGGTTTTCAGAATGATAGCACTAGAAGCACCTGAGGAACACTTTCTGGATCGGTTCGGATGTACGACACTTAACATGGAAGATCAAACTATATCTCCACTTCGGGTATGTTTCTGCAATCAGAACAAATGCAACGGAGGACGTAAGTTATGTAGATTTTCGTTTTTTTCATTTGTCATTTTAATTACCTCACAAACTGTAAACTCCTTTGCAGCCTTTAATCAGGTAATTCAAAGCTCAGGTACACTCACATAAATATCCGCCTCCTATTTTTCAGTTTATTTTCATAAAGTGTAATAATTCTTAGCTCTTCAGTGCTACGAATGCGTTCAAGGTGCTAACAAAGAGTTGTCTGAACATTATCGGGACGAATGCCTTGAGGAAACTCCTCCAGATAAATTTGTTGTGAATGATACCGTTGAAATTCCTTCATTTGACAACTTAGCCAGTAAGTATCTTATGCACGCAAGTACCTTAATTTAAAATTATTTAACGGATAAAATTATTAACTCACTTCAGAGGATCTAACTAAGAACATAGTCAACAGTTCGGAAATCACCAAGGGTCCGTTCTGCGTAAAAATTTTACACCAAACCGAGCGGTTTATTTTTCGATACATTGTGCCAGAAGGAATTAGCGCAGAATACTTGGATGAATTTGGATGCAGGTTGATCGATGATGGTCGTCGAATGTGCTTTTGCAAAGAAGACAAATGCAACAGTGGCTGTTAGGGTTTGAACTGTACAAAATCAAATAAAAACACATTAAAATAATCAAATGTGTTTTATCAACTACAAGCAATGTCTATTCAAAACCTTCGACTTGTACAACTTTCGACCTATACGACCTTATAGTAAACCCAGTATGCTACATTAAAAACAGCACAGAGAACAGGAAATAGAACTCAAGATCAAGCATCCGACATTTTCGCTTTGTTCATAATGTTGGCTTTATACTGCAACACAATTCCACCACTCATCACACGCTTGACTATCAGAGCCAACTGCAGATTACAATCCGACCCTCTGGTGCCTTTAATATCCTTTTAACTTTACTTTCTGTATCATTCATAATACGTCCTTTGGAAAGCCAATGTCCAATAACAGTATTGTATTGTATATGAGGGGCGGGTGTTTCACCTTAGCGTAGACCGCAGATCGATCTGTTGCTATCCCCTAGTACAAGTCTTTTTCCGTCAGTCACTTTTTGGCAATTGATGTGTACTCACTCAAAGTTCGGAAGCTCCGCAGTTTGTGCGTCCACACTTACTGCCGTTCCACCTCCCTTTGTGTACTCGCCTGGCAGCAATACCAAACCACCAGGTAGGGCAACAGAGGATCCGACGTGTCACTGCAGCTCGTGAGTACACACTCACCGCAACGCCTCGTCCCTCGGTGTATATTTTTGAACAGCTGCAGAGGAAGGTTGAGTCGAACTCGCCTCCTTGCAATAGCCAGCTAGGGCCTTAGCCACTAGACCGAGCTGACTGCCTCCAATAACAGTAGACTGTAACAGCGTTGCAACGCGTTACAACACGTTGTAAAAACTAAATGAAAACATACGCCCATGTCAATGGCTTTCACGTAAGAAACTATAGGCGAGCTGGACTGTGATAAGACGAGCAGAGTTGTTATGATGAAAACACGTATGTTAAGCGGTAGTGACATAGGAACGAGTAAGTTTGCTGTTCCTGATAGAAACGTTTTTACAGTTACGTCTAAGTCTAGCTATCAAGCTTGCTTGTTTTACTGGCACTGGATCTATAGTGTAATTTTCTGCACTGCTAGTACAAATGGCCATTCTTGCATTCCTAACATTCTGCAGGTTCTCAGCGGTACCACTGTACGACAGTACCATACGTACAAATAGTTATGGTATAGTAATAGTTTGTTGTTGTTTGAGCTCACAGCTTAGTTCGTAAAAACGACTGCTAGCAACTTTAGGTTAGCTTCAGTAGATATTGTTGGCTTTAAAGGTCCAATCCACATCCTTGATTTCTAAGAAGGCTAATTGGGACAAAGGCTTTTATTTGTCCAAATACTTCTTTGAAGCCAATAGATTTTTTAGTACTAAAAGCCACACCAAGCCACATTTTTGCTGATTAAAGGAGGAAGAAATGAGTCAGTTTATTCTGCTGGCTGCTTGTGGCTTTATAAAATAGCAATATAAAATGCTTACTGAAGTCAGGGAGTGGTCACTTGGTCACAAGCTGCCAGTTAAATATAAATTATTCAAATCTCGATCACCCATCTTTTAAAACTTACTATGGACATCTCGCCAGTGAGAAAAATCTGTGGACTTGCTCTTTTTGTTATCATTCTATCGCCTATTCACATCTCAGGTACGTTCATGAAAATGGCTAGCCTTCTTTGCTAGCTTGCTAATGTGGTGTCTTATTAAAGCCCTTGAGTGCTACGAATGTTTCCGGTGGGAAGATAATTGCGACATTGATAATCTTCCAGACGAGTTTCTCATCAATGAAACCAGTACGGATAAAAGACTTCAAAGTACAACCGGTGGTACGTGTAGTATTTGCTCAAGCCTTCAAGTTTCTGCAGATTATACTTTTAACTTTTGCAGACAAAATCAAGGAAATACTGCTTGCCAAAGCATTTACCGGTACGTGCCTTATTTGGTGAAGCCTTCAAGTTTCTGCAGATTATAATTTTAACTTTTGCAGACGAAATCAAGGAAACATTGATTGCGAAAGGATTAAAATTCACCACAGGGCCAGTCTGTGTAAAATGGTGGAGCACAAGAGGTCCCAACGGCGAAATGTTGAGATTTATAATGCCAGAAGGGCGTAATTATACCGATCTAGATGAATTCGGATGTGTCGTGGATACACGCGGTCGAACTTGTTTTTGCAACCAAGACAAATGCAACAGCGGACGTGAGTATTTTCCACCACAGTTATCTGTTCTCATAACTTGAATTCACTAAATTTTGTGGGACTTTTCCGTGTAGATGCTGTTCATTTAAATAAAAGCTCAGGTAATGTCACAAAAATAATAAACTAAAGTAATTCGTTTTGATTGAGTATTTTGTTCCATATATCTTCAGTGCTACGAATGTTTTGAAGCGGACGAGACTCCACCAGGGCCTCCAGACTCCTTTCTTAAGAGGTGTCACCATGAACATCCTTCACCAGAGTTTCTTTTTAATCAGATCACTTCAACAGCACCACAAGGACTAGGTAAAAACAATGTTGTTTTAAAATTAAGCCTTTAATGTGAATTCACTGATTTAATTCTTGATTTAAGGAAACAAAATGCTGGTACAAATGTTTAAATTGGAAATTCCAACGAGACCGGGACCATTTTGTTTGAAGGCTGCAGTCAAAGAAATGGGCAACGAGATAGTTGTCAGAGTTATAGTACCAGAAGCACCTGAGGAACGCTTTCTGGATAAACTCGGATGTATGACACTTGCCATACATCCTGACGCTGTTCATACACCTCCAGGTCGGTTTTGTTTCTGTAACCAGAACAAATGCAACATAGGACGTAAGTTTTGTAGATTTTCAGTGTTTGTATTGGTCATTTTAATACTTAACAAACTGGTAGATCCCTTGGCAGCCTCTAACCAGGTTATAAAAAGCTCAGGTACATTGACAAAAATAAGTGCCGCCTTTATTTTGGTCTTTTTTCAAAAAGTTTTATAATGCTTAGCTCTTCAGTGCTACGGATGCGTTCAAGGTGCTAACAAAGAGTTGTCTGAACATAATCAGGACGAATGCCTTGAGGAAACTCCTCCAGATAAATTTGTTGTGAATGACACCGCTGCAATTCCATCATTTGACAAGTTCACTAGTGGGTATCTTATGTACTCAAGTATCTGAATTTAAAATTATTTAACAGGCACGATGTTTAACTCATTTCAGAGAATCTAACTAAGCTCATGGTCAACAGTTCGGAAATTACAAAAGGTCCATTCTGCGTAAAAATTTTACACCAGACCGAACGGTTTATATTTCGATACATTGTGCCAGAAGGAATTAGTGCAGAATACTTGGATGAATTTGGATGCAGGTTGATCGATGATGGTCGTCGAATGTGCTTTTGCAAAGAAGACAAATGCAACAGTGGCTGTTAGGGTTTGAACCGTACAAAATCAAATAAAAACACATTAAAATATACAAGTGTATTTTATCAAGTACTAGCAATGTATGTTCAAAACCTTCGACTTGTATAACTTCCGACCTATGCGACCTTATAGTAAACCCAGTATGCTACAGCAAAGAGAACAGGAAATAGAACTCGAGAGCAAGCATTCGACATTTTGGCTTCTTTCATAATGTTGGCTTTATACTGCAACTCAATTCCACCAGTCATCACACGCTTGACTATCAAAGCCAACTGCGGATTACAATCCGATCCTCTGGTTACTTTAATATCCTTTTGAACTTTACTTTCTGTATCATTCATACGTCCTTTGCGAAGCCAATATCCAATGACAGTAGACTGTAACAGCGTTGCAACGCGTTACAACACGTTGTAAAAACTAAATCAAAACATACGCCGATGTAAATGTCAATGGCTTTCACGTAAGAAAATCTAGGCGAGCTGGACTGTGATGAGACGAGCAGAGTTGTTATGTTCAAAACACATGTGACGCCCAAGGCCATTCGCTCCGTCGAGCTCTCTCGTGGCATCCAAAATGTCAACCAAGAAATGATTACGGCTAATGATCCAAACAATTCGATATCTTCGGTTCCGTTAACGTTCGAACCAACCGCGACGCTGCAGATTTGAGCATCCATGGGGAAATTCTGGGTGGATATCGAGCAAGGTATTATAATGATCCCATACTTGTTAAGGGTAAGATGTGCATCGGATGGATTCCAGAATAATGAACTTTTGTCAAACATATCCAAGACATCTACTGACCCTTTCTCATTCAGCACTGATGGGGTCCAAGTGTTCTCTTCTTAAGCGGCATCTACGAGCGTTCTCGTCGGAAAAACAGAATGTCGGGGATACCTGTCCTTCTCAACCTTTAGCTGCTCGTCGATCCAGTTCAATTTGAGTAATATACTCAATTTGATATACTGGAAGTGGACTGTACAAGTTTACTGAACAACAGCAAGCACTTTGGACAAGTTCCCTCGACAACAGCAAGCTTTCTGGACAAGTTTCCAGAACAACAGCAAGTACTCCAGACAAGTTCCCTGGACAACATCGAGCACTCTGGACAAGTTAGCTGGACACCACCAAGCACTCTGGACAAGTTCCCTCGACAACAGCAAGCACTCCGGACAAGTTCCCTCGACAACAGCAAGCACTCCAGACAAGTTCCCTGGACAACATCAAGCACTCTGGACAAGTTCCCTGGACAACAGCAAGCACTCTGGAAAGGGTTATAGTCCAGGAGGGGTATAGTCTGAATATTTATTGTCTGGAAGGTGCATCGTCCGACGGTCAAATGTAGAAAATGCTAAATAGAAGGCGTAATGGTGATTATCATTTGTCCGACGGTTCATCAGAGAAGGTGTAACGTAGTACCTCAACCACCATTAAAACTGCTATCATCCTGCTCATTGCATTGCTTCGATTATTACTTCTACAATACAACTAAAACCATTGTTTGTTCGTTTTTGTCCGTAGCCATCATCATCATCAAAGACTTCATTTTCTCAGTACAATTCGAGACCACTAAGGCCTCCGGAAATAACGAACTAAATTTTTACACAATCGCCTATTTCAAATGACGTAAAGAATCCGCCGGACTTGGTTCATCATCATCGAGCCTCATACTTTAAAAAGCGTTTAGCATCTGGCAGCAACGGAACACTACCAAAATGTCAGACCCTACAGGTTTGACAACAGAAATTTACAAAAATGTGCCACTGGGGCCTGAACCTACTTACAGTGTGTACCCGTTAAATGTTGTAAGTTTAGTTCACAGCTATCCGAATTGCCTCACCCACATCATTGATACCGACGGAATGCTTGATGTTAGAGGCCATACTGTGCCGTTGATTTTCTCTAATATGAAAAGAACGCGGAGTTTTAACCATGGCTTCGCCAATGTACGATTATTTCGCTGCATACTGTCCATTGTGACACACTTTCGGTCTTGGGAGTATAATGTAAGATTGCTTGCGGATGACATGCTCCCAAGTCCATGTGAGTATTGGGACATGAAATACCCCACATATGATTGCGTTAGTATTTTTCCACAAATAGCAATAATATTCACGAACCAACGCACCACCTCATTTATGATGCATCTTTGGGGGGAAAAGTATCTACAGACTATATTTATCTTTCGCCTTCGACCTTTTACATCAAAAAGGTGTGAATTTCGTGGTGAATTCTTCTGCGTCCGCGTCCAGTGTACCAAGGCTCGGAGAATATATGGCTTGCCTAAGCTAAACATGACATTTGATTGTGCTTCACTCCAGACCTGCAGAGCCACAATGGAGGGAATTCGAAGGAATATCACGCAGAGCCTTCGCAGTAGCCTATGGGTTCATGGGCAACGTCGTGAGCTTAAAGGCTTCAAAAGCAACGTGGTTTTTTGTCACCCATGTGAGGAAAGACCTGAGCTTTCAGTGGGAATCGATTCTGAGCTCGCGAGCTTTTTGAAGGAATCACCCTGGTTGGACCCGAACCCAGCTAAACGATATGGCTACCCAGAAATCAATAAGGTCTTTCATGGAGAGCAAACGTCATCAACAACTGATACCATACTGGTAGATACTACAGCCGCTTTAAAATTTGTAACCAACGCTGGTGTGTACCTTCCAAGAACATCGTACCAAGTATACTTTTCCCCGTTCGACTT
>JAQIWI010002651.1:0-11835 GCA_034698825.1 Deuterosminthurus bicinctus | reverse complement strand
TTATAGAACTAATTGTAAGTCTTGATGGTACTTGCAGATCCCATTAACAAAACACCAGAAACTAAGCTTGCATCGATCAGCCTCGACATTCAGTTTCGAAGATCCGCGAAAGTTAAATGTGACCCTGATGACCCAATACAAAAAGCGGACTGCGTCAGAGCGTGAAATGATAGCACGGACGTTGCGTAATTCCTCACTAGCAAAACGAAAGCCTCGACGGGCAATTCGACGTAAGAATCAATTGACAATTGGTGGCTTCCGTCGAGGGACCGGAGGTGGTGGTACACCAAATATAAAAAGTGCGACGGCATCCATGTGTGACGAGAGTTACGGGGGTGCAGGCTTTGACAGTGTTGGAGGAAGTAGTGTGAGTGGGATTGCGGATGACTTTGAGAATTTTGTCAGTGATGATGTGTTGAGATTAAGAAAATCCAGTGCAATCGACTGTGTCCGCCCAAACAAACAAAATTCCAGCTTGGTAGGAAGTGCTGGAACACCAACTCAAGTGGATTCCAGTGTGACCAGCACCATGGACATCCCTAAAGTTCGCATAGCGAAAATTACGGGGAAGAAGGAAAGCGGTGGGACGATAAAAGTGGATAGTTGTGTGATAAATTCTATCGAATCCAGTAGTGATCAACCGACAAATTTCTACATTACAAGTGACTCCGTCGGCGACGATGAGTTTGAACTGGACAGTGAACAAAGTAAGAGGACGAACTTACACGCCGCCATCATGAAACTTCTTGGTAGACGCTTATCTCTGGAGGGAAGAGTTCACTGGAATGTTCGGGATAACGAAGGAACTACTGAACGAGCCACTTCGGATATTTTCCCCATAAATCCTCCATGTTCTCCATCCTCACCTTGTCTTCCAGCCACTTCTCACCTTTCTCTTGTTCCTATCGAGTCCACGGAAATTGTCCCACATCGTCAGCGGCATCAGGACATTAATGTTTTCTCTTCCCCTCCACTCTTAGTTTCCTACTCACCCTCAGCACCAGGTCCAAAAAATTTAACCATTTCAGCCTGTTCTGGCAAAAGCAAGGTAATCAATCTTTTATCTCATCTCATTCCATTCATTCTCACCATTCTTTTCCAACTTTCCGTCTGCCCGCAGAGTGAAGACACGATCAAGGCTTGTGAACCAGAGAGCTTAACTACGCGTAAGTCGATATTCTTCTGGCCTTCGCATAATAATTTATTCATTTCAGTGACAGGGGAGTGGATTTTAATTCAATTTATATTGCCATCCGAGACCGATTTTCAATTAAAGTCCCATGTACTTTTATTTTATCTTATAACTCATTTAATATTTTTATTTTTTGTTTAGTACTTTTAACTATACTGAGATGCTCCATTACTGTCACAGCACATTTCATTGTAACCCAACAAGATAGATTTTGTTGAAATTTACTCCTATTCTTTAGGTTTCCGCATTCCTCGGAAATCAATCGTTGCAGCTGCGTCCAATTCAAGAGCAGGCCGATGCTTGCTTTCCATCAAATCCTGGTTGTCCCCTGTTGTGAACCACTGGACTTTTGAAATTGGAATTACTGCCATTATTATAGTTAATACGGTCCTACTGGCCAGTGAGCATCACAATCAGCCCCAGTGGTTAGATGAAGTGTTAAGAATTGGTAACCATGTGAGTGATATCTTGGACAGGATTTAAAAAATACGAGCGATCGTTAATTATGTAAAGATAAAATGCTCCAGGGAACCTCTCCAATGCATCTCTTTTCTCTTTCTTTGCTACAGATTTTTACAGGAATTTTCCTCTTGGAAGCCCTTATCAAGCTATGTGCCCTGCAAAATGAATACTTTTTAAGTCGTTGGAACCAGTTTGATTTGTTCATCGTGATGATAAGTATAATTGATACCTTCCAGGAGTCTCTTGAGCTCAAGCTGA
Organism: Deuterosminthurus bicinctus; assembly: GCA_034698825.1. Classification (NCBI taxonomy): domain Eukaryota; kingdom Metazoa; phylum Arthropoda; class Collembola; order Symphypleona; family Bourletiellidae; genus Deuterosminthurus; species Deuterosminthurus bicinctus. The sequence goes on along the minus strand of JAQIWI010002651.1, from coordinate 9,923 downwards.
ATGTGATGCGATCAATGAGATTAGTAAGTTTTGCATCACAAAAGAGCAAAAGTTTATTCCGTTTGCAGTGGGTTAGATAATAAGCCTGGCTTGAAAGAATATTAAACTATGGGGTAGCACGAGGTTGCAGTGGTGTATTAACGAACCGGTGTAGTAATATATGCCGGTGCCTGAGGTATGAATAAAAAGATGTGAATATATGCTACCAGGAGATGGATAAAATAGTAAAGTTTTTAGAACTGCACTTTTGCAACAGACCTCCTCCCGTTCTGCTTTCCTTTGCTGCGCTGCCTACCCACTCGAACGGAGAAACTGTTGTGTTTTTTCATTTCAATAGTATGAGTTAATGGGACATGGAAGGGGTTGGAAGAGATAGACAAAAATAATAATGCTGTTATGATTACGTTTTTTTTACGTTCCTCGTCTGCTTCTTTGTTTCAGCTCCGAGTCTTCAAATTGGCTCAGAGCTGGATAACAATGAAAGTATTGCTCAATATCATCTTCTCAACTTTTGGGGCACTGGGAAATCTCGTCCTCGTCCTTCTCATTGTGATCTACATTTTTGCCGTTCTCGGTCTTCAAGTTTTGGGTGGTTACTACACTCGAAAATCCTTTGATGCTATTGAAGATGAAAATGAGTTTCCAAGGTGAGGCCCCCTTCACTTTTTCCCGACCGGCACATTCAAGTGTTCTCTCTACCATTGTTTCAACATTTTTGAAATGCTTAACATAACATGATTACTTTGTCAATGGTTTTTTTAGGTGGAACTGGCAGGATTTTTGGTATGCCTTCATGATGGTCTTCCGTGTCCTTTGTGGTGAGTGGATTGAGCCATTGTGGGACTGTTTGAAAGCCACGTCTGAACAAAACGAACAAGTAAGACAGCTCAAAGGCAGGGCTATTAGTCATAATTAATTATATTTTATTATAAATGTTGACAAAGACAGGTCACGGATTCTCAGCACTGACTATATATGGACTGACTGACTGAGAAAAATGAGTCTGGAGGGAACTATGGTTTTATGTATATTTGTATATTAATTGTCTGTTTTTGTGAAAGTCTACCTGTTGTAAATAGAGTAACTAGTTGAGAGGGAGCTGTCTGGGTAAGATTTCTAACGAAGAATATAGACTGGAAAGTTTTACTTGGTGAAAAGGGGCTTAGTGGCTAAGCTGATATGATTGAAGTGTACGCTGAACTGAATCTAAAGCTTGGGCTTTCTCCACAGTACCGCTGCTTTTTCATCTACCTCCCGATTCTGGTGGTGGGAAACTTTATTGTTCTCAACCTCTTCCTCGCTCTGCTTCTCAATAGTTTTGACACGGAAGAACTGAATGCACAACGTGAGGTGAGTCTTGTTGTTGTTATAATCCAAAAACTTACTGCAGTGACATGTAATGAATCTTCTCACAGTCTCTCTCCTCTCCTTGCCAGAGGAAATACAAGTAGAAAGGATCCAACTTGCTTTTATATTACACTCAACTTGTATATGTGTCCGTGTACGTATGAATGCTATTTTTTTCCTCCCTACGTCTACTGGCTGGCAGTCGTAACGGTGGAAATGGACATAAATTATAAAGCATATAGCACCGAGTCTGTTGTGGTTTTCTTTATTATTACACACGGAGGAGGTAGTAGTGCATTGGTCTACCAAGGTCGTAATATAACGGTGGCTATGCTCCTCCAAAGCCATATAAAATACAAGCTACTAGGTCAGTCTTGGGTCTATTTTGACCTGCACATCATCATGCTTTATGTGGCTGAGTGCAGGGGGAGAGCAGACTAGTAGAAAGGTATATGTAACTTGATAAATTGACTTGGGTTGTTGATTTTTTCTTCCTGTTTTCTTTTGCAGAAAGAAATGGAGGCTTCAGGAAAATCTGACAATCTGAAGAAGATTGTGGGCTTGTTGCTGACAAAGAAGGGGCCAGGAAAGGGTGCCAAGGGAAATGTAAGTAGCAGCTTGGACACGGCTTCCTATGAAGGCTCGTCGGATCATCCAACAGAAGACATGACGACGACTGGAGATACGACGGTAAAGGTTTTTTAACCTTTATATCCTCTACCCCCTCCTCCTCGCAGTTTTTTAGCCGTCGTCGTCGTCGTCGTTGCTATTAAATAAATTGTTCATGTTTTTTTCTTCACTACTTTTTATCTATATATACATTTCTCTCTGTGGGTAACATTATTGTGTGAAGGGTGCATTGGAAAGAAAAAGTTTTTTTAGAGCTTCCGACTCTGACTGCTATTGCTGCTATACTGTAGTAAATTTTGGAGTGGGCGGGTTTGCGGGGTCGTTTGATATTATTTGTTTGTTTGTTTTTTTTTCGACTCTTCTTTTTTTCCTCTCTTTGGTGGGTATTGTTAGAAGGGAATGGTTTACTATCAATGTGGGTCTGTAATGTTAAATAACTCGTAAAAACTGTGTGTGCTCAATATGAATGATAGGAAAGGGGAATGTGAAACATATATACGTATATCTATGTGTCTGTGTGTTCGTATAGTTTGTAGAAATTGGGATGAAAATGAGAATTTTTTGGGGCTGAAGATTTTGATTTTGGGCTTGTGGTTTGTTTTATTATATATTTCTCTCGCAACCCAGAGGACGGGTGTGGGTCCTGGAAAGGCACGTTTTAGGAGAGTAGCCAGAAAAGTTATCATTCTCAATAGAAAAGCAGTTGCAGAGAGAATGATTGAGAAGGCGAGTTTGAGCCAGACAGAGGGCTCAGCAAAGCCACTTTCCAAGAATAATTCCATCATGGCTTCCAGAAAAGCTAGTACCTTTGGATTAGGGCGCACCAATGTAAGTGCCAATACAATGTGTTTTTTTATATATCCATTTTGTCACTTCCACCATCACTACCACTACCATCACACAAACTACTCTCTCTCTCTCTCTCTGTTCTCTACCTTTGTATATTTCTCTTTGTAACCGTCCACCGATGCGACAAAAAATTTGTCTGTTCCTTTAGGGCTAAATATTTGGACAAACGAACTTAAATTAGTGTAGAATTCGTGGAATTTCCGTTAGTAATCAGGTGTAAATATATGTGTTATTGTAAAGTTCCTTGAGTTGACACATGAATTTTATGACTTGGCCGTGACATAATTGGTCAGTTGGACTTAAAACTTTGATGCCAAACTGCATCGGTCTGGCTGAAACGGTCGCATCGGTGTGACGACCCTGACTTAATACATCACCAATTCGTCTCGCTCTCTCTTCTACTCTTGCGCTCATCAAAGTCGCTGTGATGACGCACACAACAAAAAGCCTTTTTGAATGACCCTGTGAAGAAGTTTACCGTAATTTTTGCACCATTATATATTGACTGAGCCTGTCATTTGTCTCTCTCACTTGCTGTCCACAAAACTTTTGCCTTCAATTCTCACTCTTGTGTGTGTCTCTGTGTGCCATTGTCTCTTGCCTGCCCTCTGTGACGTCTTAATATTTATCATCAATATCCTTATACTCAACTCTCCTCAGTTTGTTTCTAGTGTTGTAAAAATCCTGAGGCTTAATTTGAATGTGTGTATGTGTGCGGACATGGAAAAATTTTAGTCAGCAAGTCACATCGACCTCCCGCAAAGAAAGCTGCCGGATCCATGTTTCCCCTTGAGATGTTGGTCGGTGAACTGTTGCTGCTGTGAGGCTCTGAGGACTACTACATGGAAACGATGGGACAGGGCACGTGCGATGGCCATGCGGATCGTGACCCACCCGTTCTTTGAATGGTTCATCCTTGCCTTGATTTTTGCTTCCAGCATTACCCTCTGCTTTGAAGATGTTCATCTGGAAGAAAGACAATTGCTAAAGACCACCCTGCGCTATCTTAATGGTATTTTCACTGGGATTTTCGTCGCCGAGATGTTGCTCAAGTGGTTTGCCCTTGGAATATGGAGTTACTTTACCAATTCTTGGACCATTTTGGATTTTGTCATTGTCACTGTAAGGCCAATTGGGTGCTTGTATAATATAAGGCCTAATTTTCATGCAATATTGCCAGAATTACATTGGAATATTTAGTGTAATACTTGTTGAAACATTACAGATCAGTTTAATCACACTCCAATCTGAAGTAATGGGGGATGGTGGCTACAGCAAGAGTCAATTGGGTTCATTGAAAGCACTGCGAACGTTGAGAGCTTTGAGACCATTGCGGGCTATTTCCCGATGGCAAGGAATGAAGGTAATTGCAGAGCAAAGGACTAAGTTGGAAACGACCTCGTTAATTGAACTAATCATAAACTTGTTACTTCAGATCGTCGTGAACGCCCTCATGTTCGCCATTCCCTCCATCTTCAACGTGCTCCTAGTCTGTCTTCTCTTCTGGCTCATATTTTCCATCATGGGCGTTCAGTTCTTCAAGGGAAAGTTTTACAAATGCGTGGACAACGAAAGCGGGAAGATGCTATCTCATGAGGTAATAATCCCCCTGCACGTTGCAGCACACATGTATATACTAGACTACTCAAAAACTAAATACTCTTACGACCAGTAATGCTTCTTAATGCTCTTGACTAACTTGCCACATTATGTCCTCCACCTCTTGCATTATTGGCAGATCGTAAAGACGAAGGCAGAGTGCTGCGCAAATACGGATAGGTGGTCCTGGGTTAACACTCAACCCAACTTTGACAACGTTTTTCAAGGGTACTTGACCCTCTTTCAAGTGGTGAGTCTCTCTTTCCGAAGGCAGAGAACTTTAAGGGGATTTGACTACTCGAACAATGCCCTATGTCTATTATGTATTTCCAGGCAACATTCGAGGGTTGGATGGAGGCCATGCAAGCCGCAGTGGACTCTACGGATGTCGACAAGCAACCGATTCGGGACAACAGTTTCACTTACTATGGCTTCTTCCTCATCTTCATTGTCTTCGGCTCCTTCTTCACTCTCAATCTATTCATCGGTGTGATCATTGACAATTTTAATCGTCTCAAGAAGAAAGTAAGACGGGGGAAATCTGTAGCAGGGGAATCTTTATGAGGGGCTGTTATAGTACGTACATGATGCATATTAAAATCTCTTTCTATTTGCAGTATGAGGGGAACTTATTAGAAGTGCTTCTTACGCCCAGCCAGCGGCATTACTACACAGCCATGAAGAAATTAGGGAGGAAGAAACCAAGAAAAGTTATAAAAAGGCCATCAAATAGTTTTTTATCATTGTTCTATGATATTTCTATGTCTAGAAGGTACTTGCTCTTCTACATATGAATGACAAATTTGATTTGCATTATTCAGCTTAATGATGTTGATTTTGTGACATTTTTTGTCTTTGCTTTCAGGTTTGAAATTGCCATATTCTTTCTAATTTTCATGAATATGGTCATCATGGCCTTCGAACATCATAATCAGAGACCAATTTACGTTCATATCCTCTCGGGTTTCAACTCATTTTTCACCACAATCTACGCCTTGGGTGAGGACAATTATTGTCGTTAGCTTGTATAATATATTCCTTGCAGTACTTTCTCCTCCAGCTTTCTCCCTACGAATTTACTCCGTCCAATTGAACTTTCTGCAGTGAGACAATTGAGGTTGAATTAATATGGCAATGTGCCCATCTTTATTCTATGTATGCAGAGGCGATAGTGAAAATAATAGGACTGCGTCAGTATTACTTCACAGTTCCTTGGAATCTTTTCGACTTTATTTTGGTCCTCGCGTCCATATTTGACTTGGCAGTGGGGGATTTGGCCACTCTCAACTTCCCCATTCCACCCACAATGCTCCGGATCGTCCGTGTCTTTCGTATTGGCCGAGTTCTCCGTCTTATCAAGGTCTTTGTTTTGTCTTCTATGTGTATTCAACTCTTAACAATGTTCCGCTGGATATGAAAATGACTCGACTCAAAACCATTCATTGAGAGTATTAGTCGAGCGTTATTGTCCCATTGGGCTACTATGGAGAATTGAGTGAGCTATAATGATAAAAATAATGCTGATTGTTGTGGATTATTGCAGGCGGCAAAAGGAATACGGAAACTGCTGTTTGCCCTTATCGTCTCACTGCCCGCATTGTTCAACATAGGAGCCCTTCTGGCTCTCATTACGTTCATCTATGCCATCTTGGGCATGACCTTGTTCGGTAGAGTAGCCAAGAATACAGCCATTGATGCCATGTTCAACTTTGATACCTTCTTGCAAAGCTGTCTCATGTTACTCAGGCATGTGGAATTGGATTGTGAAGGACAGGATTGTTGTGAAGATGAGCAGGGATTATTGATGGTCTGTTTTTATGGCAGGATTATGACTGCGGCGGGTTGGAACGACGTGCTAATAGCCATGACAAATGAGAGTCCGGAATGCGGCACTTACCGTAAAATCAAATGCGGACTGAACAAGGAGGGGGAGTGTGCGAATACGGCTCAGGCCGTGGCTTTCCTCGTGTCATACTTGATCATCACGTACCTCATCGTGATCAACATGTACATTGCCATCATTCTGGAGAATTTTGTGGAAGCGAATCGTGAGGAAGAGGTGGGGATTGTGGAGGATGACCTGGAAATGTTCTATGTTCGCTGGTCTAGGTAAGATATTTTAAATGAATTTCTGAAATAAGTGTAAAGTTGCACACTCTGTAAAGTTACACGTAAAATACACGTGCCACTGATGCTTTTCAGATACGATCCACAAGCAACTCAGTTCATCAGCTTTGACCAGCTATCAGAATTTCTATCAAGTTTGGACCCACCTTTGGGCATACCGAAGCCGAATATCGTTGCCATCGTCGCCTTTAATTTGCCTATAGCCCGTGGGAACAAGATCCATTGTCTGGATATCCTTCACGCTCTGGTCAAGCACGTACTTGGGCATATTGATGACAGTGAGGAGTTCCGCAAGGTACTTACACGTTATACTATTCGTGGTGATGATCATGATAGTAATAACTGCTTATGCCATCAATGTTCAGCTTCAAGAGCAAATGGAGCACAAATTCCGGAAGCAGTTCCCCACCCGAAAATTACTTGACATTATCTCATCGACCCGCGTCTGGAAGATTCAGCACAATGCGGCCGTGGTGATTCAGCGGGCCTGGAGAGCTTATCATACACGATTGTACCCTCCATTGGACAAGGTTAAAGCCACTCAAACCATTGGACATCATGGCAGCATCACATCCAACCAGAAGGAACATACTGGGATGCTGAACAAAATGGGCAATTTGCTTCATTTGGGCCATTATCATCTTCAAGAAGCGGGGAGGAGACGAAGGCTGTCGGTCAATGATGCTGCTAAAGCTGGCGTAAGTTGGATTACTTGTTCACTAAAACCTTCACACATATTTCGGTCATGTGGAAATGTAGTGTTTAAGTTACGATCTGTTAACAGTATTGTAATAGCACCAGCTAATACCGGCAAAGAAAGAAGTAGGAGTATTGCTGTTAGAACTACAGACCAAACAAATAAAGGCGTTTATGTGTGTTTCGCGAGTTAAATAAATACGCACATCGCAAAATATCTTTTGTACCTAATTTTTCTTTACTGTAGTGTTGAGTAAACTTTTATTTATTTTTTTATCTTGTTTATTTAATTTCCTACTTATTTTATTGTTTTCGTCAAGCTATAACTATACTTTTTTCTCTACTGAGCAGGCGGACGGAAGAAGCGAACAGCGTTTGAGCGACGTAAGCGATGTGAGTCAATTGAGCGTATCGCCTATCGCCCGTGTTGGTGCCAGCAGCGGTCAAACTCGACGTCGAACATTATCACCCTCCCGCATGTCCGGCGGAAGCTTTGACGTGGCCATAACATACGGAAATCAATTGTCTGTTCAAACAAACAGCGGAAACAAGAATATTCCAAGTAATTCTCACAGCCCTCTGGCCTCTTGTCCTTCAACGCCGTCCTCCACCAACGGTGAATCCCACGATGTTGTTGTCCAGATTCATCATCCACTGTAGTCGATGATATATCCCCTTGTATTCCCAATTGAATCCCACATGCTGTTACGCAATATTATAGAGAACAAACAGAACCCGCGTGGATACTCTCCGCACAATTCCTAGCCTATAGATATTATACTTACTGTTCAGTGGAAAAATGTACACGTGTGAGGACATATGATGTGTAATAACTAGTATGTCACCCATGGATCTATTCTTGATTTATTAAGGGCCTATATACAATTATATATATCTATACATACTCTAGCTGTAGAGGTTGTTCTCATTTTTACACTATTATTATACTCATAATAATTGTTACAAAATGGACCTTTTAGAATGTGGTTTAACAGGGTCATTGTAGGGGTCCTCTTTATGTAATAAGTACATGACCATTGTACTCCTCATTAGCTGAGTCATTGCAAGGCTAATTATTGTAATGTAATAATTAGATTACGTTACGATCTCTCTATCTCTTCCTTCTGCTTTCGTGGCCACTATCCCGATCAATAATAATGTGTCTGTAACAATAGTAGTAATGTAGTGTGAGCCGGTGATTTGATTACTCGGCGTCATATCTCCTCCAATGAATTTATAGTGTTATAAGGGACAGATTTCTTCCAGAACAAAATGTACATACTTACATAGACGAAAAAACCCTTGTGTTCGCTCGTGGGTGGTCACGAAGCAACGAAAATATATGAGATGATCACTCTCGGTCTGTCTGTGTGTTTGCCATTTTTATTATTAAAAAACTGAGAGAAGGTAATTATTTAGTAAAAGTTAGGCTCGTTAGATTTTAGATTCATGGTGCTCGATGTAATTTTGAATACTGGCGATGGAGGCGTTGGCGTTAGATGTGAATATCATATGCTTCATTGTTGCTTCAATAAATAAATAATCAATAAGCTGGACACTTAAATAATAATAATGACATTGTATAGAATGAAGCTCATCGGCTGGGAAACCAGAAGACCAGAAACAATGAATTGAATATATAATTATTATATTAAGCTGAATCCTTTGTTAAATGCGCAAGGAATCTCCTGGAGAAATCAGCGAATTTTAAGATAAAATCTTCCTACTACATATGGCGCCGCCGCGTCTGTGTATGTATCTTACTCATTGTACATGTGAAAAGCAGAGTTGCTGGTTATCTCTGCTATTTTTAATTCCTATAAACTGAATAATGTTTTCTTTTCATCTCCTCACGGCTGGTGCTGTTGGTTGTGTATGGATTATTTGGGAGTTATAGTATAATTAATTAGAAAGATATGAGTTCAAGCCCCGGAGCAAAGCTGTATGGATTCACTCAGTCTTTGATGAGACATGTTACTGACAATAAGAATAACACGGGGACTTGCAATGTCATTGATTTTGAAATTATCATGTACTACGTAGCAAAAGCTGTGGATTGTTTGTTGAAGGCAAATGCACCCTGGAGTTAGATTAGTTGACACAATGAGTATACTTAAAACCGAGTCCAGTCGAGGATGAAACAAGTCTTAATAATAAATAATAAATAAAATGAAATACTTAACAATATAGTTACTGTGTTCCTTGGTCGTTTGGATTCATATACAAAAATGATGATGATGATAAGATGATGATGACAAAAGACAGAGTCTTTAGTTCAAGTTGGACTAACTTATTATGTACGCTGTTTTGTTATTTAAAAAAAGTATGCAGAGTTGTTAACCGTCTATGGAAATAGAATATTATATCATTGTTTCTCACATGAATCTTGTAGTGCTTTAGATTAATACTTAGTCCTAACAAAAGTTGTGATAGTAGTTCATTATACTAGACATGGAGACACGACGTGTGAATAAAAATTTGAGATTTGTTGACTTTCTTCATTAAAATGCCGATGCGAGTTTAGTTGTCATCAACTTCGTCAGAGGTCGAAAGCTGCGTAACTTTAGCATGCAGTTGTTGTGCTGCATTTGTAAATGCGAGAGTGAACGCAAATTTCTTTCAGCTTCTGTTTCATCTGGGTTAACTTTATGCATATTTAATGCAATGCAAAAATA
>JAQIWI010002650.1:0-11838 GCA_034698825.1 Deuterosminthurus bicinctus | reverse complement strand
AAAATAATGTTATGAGTTCAGTAAGACGTGTCTTTTTCAATTTTTCCATGGAATCATGATTCTCCACGGCTCTTGACACACAAATTTGCGCACATGCAAAGTCAAACCATAAAATTTAATGCTACCACATCTGGATTAGACCTCTATAGACTCACACAGAGCCGGATTATATTTCCCGTGGTGTGCAGGTCTCATCCAATTCCTTACTGGTCAGATGCATAAATTATTCCAGAGGATTTGAAACAAATTGAGCATAATGAAAATTTTAGAAAGAACTCTCATCATCTGTTAAGGCTACTTCATATGCGGAAGTGTAGAAGCCCACGGAAATTGTTTTGCTTTGAATTCATCCTTTGCTCATCCTTTTGCAAAGTATAACAGCATCAGCTTCTGCGGTCTCAAAGCACTTTGCACCAACTTTGAATCCAGAAAAGAAATATTCCGTCCCAGTGCACAGAAGGAAAGTTTGTTGTGGAAGGAATTCTTATGAAAAACATACTTTCCGAGTGCACCCCTGTTGTATGTATTTATTCGTGTATGTGTCTGAGCTGTAAGCATGATTCAGGATGCTTCCTTGCATGAAAGAGATTGGAATTAGAATCCTGTACTTTCTCCTTCTACTGTCTTTTCACCAAAAGTATCTCGCAATCTCACGGGCGAGTGCATCTATAAGTAATCTGCGGGATTTCATATTCCTTGTGATGGGAGGAAAACAAGCGCATTTCATTTTATTGACTGCCTGGCATGGGATCTCGGGGAATTAGATGATGTACTGTAAAAGCGTCAGCTCATGAGGTGTTGTGGATTTGGCCTCCTGCCTCACCCAGTGGAGTCCATAAGAATCACAATGGCATTCTAACAAAGAACTTCTACCTCCTATTCTAGTGAAAGGCAAAGTTAGAATATTAAACTGAAATACTCTGCTGCCAGGACAGAACACGCTTCTTCGGGTCTTTTCAATTCTCCCTTTTTCATTGCAAGACTTTGTGTATTCAAATTCATGAGGGGTAATACATAAAAGCAGCAAAAATACATTGGCACTCCTACAATAAGTTTGCATAAGCGTCCATTAAAACATGTGTGACGTCAGGGGTACAAATGCTTATTATTTTACGACCTGAACTCATCTATCCCTTGGGTACTATGCGTGAAAGAGTGTGTGTGTATTTGTATTGCTTTTCAGCGTCACTCAAGAGGAGCACAGGCGATATTAACTGAAAACTTTGGTACTCTCTCGAGTCTAAAAGGAAGCTGGACTAAAATCCTGTGCTATTTTAATAGAAACTATAAATGCTAATGGCAGGCGGACTGACACGCTCCCTCAACACCTCAGACTGAAGGCACTGACCTTGTTTGCTCTCTTGATTAAAACGTAATATATCTCCCCCTCACATCTGTGTACGCAACAACAACAAGAACGCCATCCAATTCCGTCTTCCCCTTCCCCACTTCCTATACCTATTGCGAATTTTTTCACACAAAATTCCCGACAAAAACTCATCTTGACGATAAGAAAAACAAACAAGTTTAAAAATAACAGGGACGAAACGGTACGATTTCAATTCAAGATAGCTCCCTTCCTTAATGCTTCCTCCTCTCTTCTGTACGTACACCGTCAATAGCATATTTCAATTCCACTTATTTGCACCGTCAGTGTAGCGTGCCAAAATGTTTTTCCTCACACTTGAGCAGGTCTGAATAGGCACACTTGGAGACTTGTTTTGGGATAAAATCCATTCACTTTATATGTAAGAGCTTTATTGTGTTCACCAGAAAAATGGAACGTGCATTTGAGTATTTTTAACATGCTGTCATCCTTCGTTATTCTCTTCATTTAAAGGGCTGGCGCTGGCGCAGACATTACGAATGTAAATACAGGGAATGTCCTCATATCTGCCGTTTAAAATACGCCGTGGTCCGTTCTTTTCTCTTTGTCTCCCGGCAACAGTTCTGATACGAATTTAATAAAAGATGGAAATGAAAGCACACAAGAATGACTACGAGTTTTAATACATTGAAAATACCGGAGAGACAGACTTACACCATCCAGCCTCTTGATACATGTCGAGCACACGACAAATCTACACGAATATACACCGCAGGCGGGTCAATCGCTGCACAGGGACTTAAATCACACACACACACACACACTTACTTAGTAACCCACGAAACATGCAAACACACTCATAATACTTAGCCATAGGCAAAAGAGACACCAAGCCACAAACTCAGACTCACGTACAAATCCCTTTTTCCCTGCCTCAGCGCACAGAATTGACAGAATAATTGGAAACGTATGGCTCTGTTGTCTTCTCCGGTTAAATTCCTCGTTCTACAGCTGTGTTCTTCTATACTCGTGTCTACTTGTCTCTCTCTTGTCTACTCACAATACATATCATATTTTTCCTTTCTCTTGAGAATGAAAACCCCCTTAAGTCTATTATTATACGAAAATAAAAAATACACAGAGCATAATATTTTATATGTGAAGGATCATTAGAAAGTTGGGAAAACATGATGCAACAAGAGGTTTTGAATATGCTACTACACGTAGCTCGGAACGTATCACTAACCAGTCTCCGCAGGAAAAGAGCAAAGGATGATGAGGCATTCGGGGTAAAAAAGAAACGTGTAGGTTTAATACCGGGAAATATGTCTGCGTTAGGCTGTTTACAACGTGTGCCTATGAAGCTTAAATGTGTGCGTGTGTGTGGAAGGAACAAGAAGATTCACTTTCAACCTGAAAATACTACACGGATGTGAATAGCTTGAGTAAATGGAGGAAAAAGTGACTATGTGAGCAGAAGAGTTAGACTAGTGAGACTGTGTAGAAAGAGAGAGTGGTGCTCCCGGGAGCGGAAATAAGAGCTGGTTCAGATGATGATCACACTAGTAGTCTGTGTAAGTCCGTCGTTGTGACAGGAGTACATTGAAAGTGAGGTATTTCCAGGAGCTGCTTTTCTTGAGCTACCCAACCGAGAGGAGATTCCTTTGTTACGTTCATCCATACTGAGCTTGTTGGAATCGTTAGTGATCACAAAGGGCGGGAGTGAAAGCAGCTGAGGCCGTGTAATTACTATTTCCTCTTGTTTCATTAAAGTCTCAAGTCCTGTGCGTCTTTTAATGACAGTGAAGAACGTGTATTATATGGCTGGTTGATGAAGTGGATTTATTGATTTCATCCGGTGGACACTTGGACACGTAGTGTCGTTTACCTTTGAAGATTCTTGAAGGTTGAGAAAATGCAGCTAGAAGACATCGAAGAAGACAAAGAATACGGTGGGAAGAGTCCTGATAAGCATGGAGGCGGAGGCGATCAGAGATCATCAGCATCAGATCAAAGAAGGGGTTCACATCTTTTGGCAGCTGCCGGAATCGATTACGAGCGACGGCGGAAGAATTCCTTTCAGAACTCAGATTCACGAATTTATCAGGACGGAAATGAAGTGAGTGGTATTTCACATGCTGTTTGTATGTTACAATCAAGACGCTAGCTAATGATAATCCCGCTCTTCTTTCTTCACTACCACCCAAGCGACAACACGTCTTCCTGAACAATTGAGTAGAGTGAGAGCTATTGTGGCTGTCTGCCACCCTGTCTCAACTCATGCTTCAACACTTCACATGACAAATGATGACTCACTCTTCTAATAATAATTGTGGAAAAGTCTTCGACGGCCAACATTATTCCAGGCCATTTTCTCCTTGCATACCCGGACGTATGTACCGATATACACATGTACATATGCAACCTAGTATGTATACTAGGCACATTTGTCTTTCCAAGCGTCAAACATTCATTTTACTTCCGCTCCCACAAAGACACAAGATGGTTCGTTTATCGCAACATCTTAAAGTTTGCTTGAAATATAAGACTTCAACATTGAATTTTCATTGGAGTCATAACTAAGCCTACTTTCATCGCAATGTTCCATCTGCCTACAGCCAGGATACGCCAAAACGTGTGAGCTATCAAAGGGCGGGAGCATTGGCATTATTTCCATAAAAATTTAATGAGCTCCTGATGGCTATTCGACATTACTGTAAAATTTGATGGGAGGCAAAGTGTACTATAGACGACTTAAAGACAGTTTGTCAGGTTACCAGCAACCTGAGACCAATTGGGACTGATACCCCTGTGTATTTATCTAAGGACGACAAGACCGTGTGAAAGTTAGAGATGAAACAAAGGAGAAATCGGATCGGAGATTATCATGATGTCAGAAACGGGAGGTCATTTCAGTAGCTGCGGACACAAAAGTTTACAATGCGCAGTCGTATGCACACACACACACACACACATACCTCTTTGATATCTTTTGAGGCGTTAATTAAAGGATGATAGTGTGATCGATACTTCAGCGTGCCTATTTCTACAGAGGGGCAAGCGAGGGAGATTAAATTTTCTCTTTTTATCCATCAATGCGTGTTGGAGGAGATGAGCCCGACTCTTTGTGCAAGAGTTGTTTGATGAGCTCCAGATCCATACCGGATGTCCTAGGAAAGTTATTATCCTTGTTATTGCAGCAAGTGTGGTGGTCGTCATACAGTGTAAATAGTCAATGGTACAGTTTTGTTTATGTGAGCGGATTTAGACATGTGTGTTTTTGACAGAAAATACACGTGCATAGACGCTCGTAAACATGACATGCTCACACGTTAGCCACACATATAGCACAGAGAATAGAGACAGGATAAAACTCATCATCAATACACATGTATGTCTGGCGGATGTGGGCTGAAAGTTTACTGTACAAGAGGGAAATAATCAAATGTTGGAGAAGAGTAGAGCAGATTTTACCAAAGTTTAGTTTTCCTGACGTGTGTCTTGCTTTTAACATTGCTTCTACTGAATGACTGAACTCTCCGAGCTATTCTCTGCGGCTTCTTCTTTCTCCTGTTCCCTTCATCAGTATCATTTGCTACACAGAGACACCGAGAGAAAGGGAGTGTGTGTGTTAAAAAGTAGTTTATTTTTGCACTTTCATGCCCTTTCAACGTTTTTATTACCGAAACTTGTGGCAGGAGTAGGTCGGAAGGGATCTTAGACTATTACCGAGGCTTGTAATTGTTCTAGGTTAATGCTATGTTCCACATATGCCTGCTCTTAATTTGTCAGTTATCGGGATCGTGAGCCTGTTCTCAACCTCAGCTGATACATCTCTCTCCTACTTTTCAGACTATTACGGACTTTTCAGACTATTACTACAGCATCTTATGAACATGTTTATGACAGTGTGTGTGTGTGGCTCACAGTTTTAATACTACGAGCACATTGCAAATTTAAAGGGAAAGTAATAATACTTAAGCTTCTTATGTGAGGTACGACGTAGAGGAAGATTTATGCTCGGGGTTGAGAGTAAATAGAAATGACAGGGTGCGAGCAGTAAGAATGTTTATTAAATGGCTCTCATTTTTCTTTTTCTTCCAGATTGTGGTGGAGGAGAAAGATGGAAGGGTGACAAAACTGGAGATTCTTGAGGTTCATGAGAAGATGGGAATGTTTCGGAAGGCTGTTCCTACACTTCCAATTTGTCTTGCCATCCTGCTCTGCTTCGTCAATACCTTTGTTCCTGGTTTAGGTAAAATGCTTTTCTTCACATACTTTGACCTTCTTTCTCTCCTTCTTCGTCTGTCTTCTTAAACTTACAAAACCGTTTGTAAAAAGAGAAAAGTTTCAGCTCGTTTCTTCAAACTTAATTACTCACATGCTTTCCCGTCACATTTCCTCATGGGACATCCAAAAAGAAAACTTTTCCAAGTTGGAAAGAAACTTAGCTTTTTCCTGTTTTTAAATTATTGAAATTCTCCATTTATCCTGTACAGTACAATGCACGTGTGTGCAGATTGAGGGACTAAGTGAATTCTCTGCTTATTATCTGGGCCTGTCACAGGAGGGTGATAATTGGAAATTGCTGGTTAATGAAGCAGTTCATTAGGACGGAGCTTATTCTCTTTACGCTCCTTTTCCTGGAACTAATCTGCACATGAACGTCGTATGTATCCAAGTAGGTAACATGCTGAACAGACTCGCTCTCTCAGAAGACTACGTGAACCAGTGGAATAAACCGAGCAAAGCTTATTCTTCGTATTATTATCACCGTGCCCGTTTTTTCATGCTTTTAACAAGCCTTTTCAATCTCACTTCAGGTGCTCTGATCGGCGCAGCTTCCCTTCTCTGTTGTGGCAAATGTAGACATGAGAAAACATTAACTGGAATTAAGTATGGCGTCCTCGCTGCAGTGCTTCAGGTGAATTATTTAAAAACTCTCATCCTGCACACCTTCCTCTTCCAAGAAAGTTGAACATAAGTTACCAGATTCCTTTGAATTGGCATTTCTCTCTGTTGTGGCATGCTACCGGATTTTGTATGTCTTTGAGTACATGTTCTAATTAGTGTAGCTATTCCTGTCGCCTCACCGTCTTTCTTGCCACATAATTGTCCTCTACTTTGGTTATAAGTGAGGATGACGTTAGCGATTGAGCGACGAATTCATTAAACTGGCCAAAATCTGATCATTTACTGCTGTAATGATACTAACCGCGAGTACTGGGCTTTGGAATGTTGTTTGTCTATGTCCTGGTATGGGTGTATGTACTTTCTCTTCTTATGTGCGTGAGGGTCTTCAGTGGTTGACTTTGGTCAACCACTAAAGACCGAAATTTCATGGAAATTCATTAACTAACAAGCTATAACGACAGTTTATGCATGCGTTGATACTAACGAGCCGTGACAATGCGTACATCTCACATGACATGTGTAGAATCACATGAAAGTGTGTAGGATCTCAGAGTCAGAGTGAAGGCCTCCTTGTGTTTATCTTTGTTCAATATTTTTTTAGATGAGTTGAAGATGGGCAGAACGCGTGATAACACACACACTGTCACTTCCCATCTATAGCAGGCGTAGGACTTTCCCTGACACAAGGGAATAACATGCCTCACAAAACACAAGAATGACCTGGAAAAGACGGCTATTATTGTCCTCTTGTACATGGGGAGGTTGTTGGGAAACAGAGAAAGAATTGCAATATTTTCCTGCTGCTCAACCCCCTCGGGTGTTAGAGTTGATTCTTTCTTTGTGCCCATTTCGTCTGCAAGACGCCAAGTTAGTGTAAGAAAATCACGGGCCATGCATGTTTATTTCTATACTCATATGTCGTCGCTAAAATCTAATGCATAGTAGGTTAAATTTTAGCCCTACGACTGTGTAAGATGACATGGCATGCTTACAATGCAATAGCTTGCTCAAGATTGCGATTTCTTGGTGATTTATTGACTTTAATATAAAACCCCGCTTAACATGCTTCCCACGGGATGAAAAGTCTCTTAACACCACAGGACCTACAAGATTTTACCGTTAAATTTTGAACATGACGTATGGATTCATGAGTTTAATTTCAATCTATTTTGACACCCTGTACCACCTACCGTCCTCTTCCTTTTGCCAAAAATATCAAATTAAACTTTCATACTGACCTGTGATGTTTCTATTTTCTATAGTTTGCCACAGCAATTATAATTATCGGTTGGATCTACAGTATAATTTACGGAGTGCAAATGATTCAGGATGCAAGTAAGTTTGGTCAATTCATCATGCTGTTTGTTTGTCTGCTGTGCTCAATGTTAATGGCATTTAAATTATACACAGTCACGCGATCTGCCATCTCTCCTGAAACTCCATCCCAGGAAGAGGAGAAGACACCGTCAGAAACAAAACAAAGTCAAGCTTGGGCTTAACTTATATTCTCTATTATTAAATTTACATTTTTTTGGCGGTCTCAATATGCTTTGTACAGAAAAACACGATGCAATTATTACTATTATTATTATTGTTGTTAATATTGTGAGACATTCGAAATACTTCCTTTTCCTTTGGATATCCTAATGTGAGGCGAAAAAGAAGAAAGAATATCTGTCCACTGATACGGTGTTCATGTTACACATTGAATGGCTTTATGGTCGTCTCCTTCGTACGGAACAAAGACTTGAATATAAACTTTGTTGAGGGGAACAGAGTCGTTCCAATTTCCTCGTCTCTTTTGTTTATGAAACCGGAAGGGAGGGTCTGAGACTCGAGTGACAGCTTGAGAGTTAAAGGGGTGATATTTTAGTGAACCCGCCTGCTGTACGGAGAAAGCAACCTAATTCTATTACTTTGTACACGTAAAGCTTTCACATGAGCGGCTAAGATACACACGGTGGCTTTACCCGTATCCTCTTTCAAGTCTAAGAGATTACTCGCCATATAAACGCCATATACTTTTCACTCTCTTATTACTCCTTCCCTCATACAGGCCTTCCTTTGCCCCCTGCGCCTCCATGACGTGGTGTAATTCGTTTTTCCTGTTCGTCTCTCATGGCAGTAAAGTGTAATATCTTGTGGGTCTGTCTTCATAATGCCAAAATAAATTCGCTAACTTTGTGTACTCTTTCGTCTTTGTGGACTTACCTCTGACGTAGAGAAGGGGATTGGACTGATTCGAATGTGTTGATGTGATAAGAGTCCTTACCTTGAACTAGTCTCTCATATTCATTCATGCGGTTCAAACTGGTCTGTTACACTACTGGAGGTAAGGCTCAAGTATGGGACTTGCTCTGGCTTAAACTTCCCTTATTTTCTCATATGTCGCTTGATGATGCTTGAAATCACCTTTGGACTTTGTTAACGCAGTCAAAGGATTTCATTCAATAGCTCCGTTTAATCCCCATAGTATCTTTCAGTGTCACTTTCCTCGCTCGATTCATTTTATAGCATAGTTGATTTTAGACGTCGTCACGTGTGCATATTCAAATCAGATGTCTTATCGGAGGCTCGCGTGAGCTTTTAAGGATGAGAGGATATAGTTTGCCTCTGTGAGGTACAAATTACCGGCGCTTGTGTCTGTAAAGGGGTTATTGAAGAGTTTATCTTGGAGAGTTTATTAAGGGTTAATTTGTTCCCAAGGATCCTGGATGTTTGGTTTGTACTTCATGTGAACTTTCCAGAAAAATTATTGAAGCTTAGTTTAATTGAGTCCAATATATGACATTCTGACGAAGCTGTACAGATTGCCTGTTCCTGCTGACCTATACAGTTCACAATATGAAAGTGATTTCTACAGCATATTTTTAAGACGTTTGCTGGCAATACACAATGTGGAAACAAAGTTATATAAAAGCTGTAAGGGGCTAAATTATTGCTGGTGAGCATTGAGTACATCCAATGTATTGATCTGTTAGAGATTAGAGATGCGTCGGCAAAATACTGTGCAATTTTCATACATTCAAGATATTAAAAGGGATTTCTACAGGGTTGCATGTAACGTACAATACGATAAAAAAGGTCACTTAACTGCCAACTATTTTACAAGTTCTTCCAGGCAACCGCAAAAGGAATCTCCGTAAGATACGGCAGTTCAATTTTTTTGTGTCGCTCCCGTTCTTGCGTAACTTAAGAAACTCCAGGTTCTTAATAGCTTTTTTCGGACTACCGGGTTTTACTTGACACACTCGGACATGATTCTTCACTCTTCATCGAACACCGCAAGGCCTGAGTCCAGCCCAAGCAAAGATGTACTTTCCCTTAAAGTATATGACGACGAAAAAAGCGAGAGCGGCTCTAGGAAACTGAGTCATCAGTGGGAAACTTGATCTTTCGTGTGACAAAAAACACAGTACCCAAGGTTTACAAGTTGAACTACTATAAGTACGAAAGCTTGAAGTTGCCTGTTCAATTATTTGAATGCCTTATGACTGCTACTCAAATACCCGTAACTTCCGATGATTGTTCCTAATTCACTTCTCAGCCGAAATTCAGTGGCGAATTGCTTTACGGAAACATTTGTCAGGTAATTTTTTTCTGGCTTGACCTAATGCATTATGGGGAATTATATCCATGTAAATTCAAAAAATCTTGACTCAAGATGCTTCAGAATGAAAAACATTATGACGGTTTGCCCATCATGGAATGCGTTACTCTTTGCAGATAGGTTAGGAGATTCATGTGGAGTAGCAAAAAGTAGTGGAAGGTTGAGCATTCTCAACTTCATTTCCGTGATGCATTGTGGGCGTAACTTCCCTGTTTTTTTGCGTGTCGAACAAGGAAAGTACGTAAACATTTCTTTAGCAGCAATCGAGATGATTTTATGGAAACCTTTTTTTGCATTTTTGCATCTCGGAAAATATAAAACGAACTTATTCCTATAGAAATGACACCATTCTGTGCCGTAGTGGTTGTGGAAAAGTTACTGAAAACAAAGAAAAGCCTTCCATGACAAATCTGAACTGTTTACAACTGTACCAGTGACACACACGGTGACGTAAATTGGTGAAGACTTTAAAGAAGGACTATGCTCGTAGTTTACGACTTACGACTCCCACTCCCAGTATGACTAACGTAGAAGTTACGTTTTTGAATCCAAAAAAACTTACCAGCGCAACTCGAACGTACATGTTCAAGCTGTCATTTTTGCAATCCATCAAACACCACAAGATTATCATGAGATGACACCGAAAAACCTAGAGTCAAAGGACAAACCAAATCATAGGGTCAAGTACCAGCGTCAGCTTGTTTTTCTCTTTAAATGTCAATCTCATTCAAAAACTTATAGTCCTGATTTCACCGTGGTGTTCTTATAAAAATTGTCACCAGCTCCATTATTGACGCTGATGCAGATTTACCATGATGATTGATACGTTATAGAGAAGAACACCTGAAAGAAACATCCGCTTATGTAAACACACTTCTGCGTCTTCTTTGATGCACATTACAATGGCCATGCAAGATTTTCAATGTCAAGTGCATTTTTGCAATGTGCAAACAGATTTGCTTTTTTCAACAAGCCGAGTGCGAGTTAATCTGGCTAGGATGAGACATAGAACTTGTGAACAAGTTGGATGAGTGCGTTAGTAGGCACAGTGTATAACAGAAATAGACAGATAATGGTCCATGCTGTTAAATAGACGTTAGAGGACATTCGAGTCATTTGAAACATTACAGGGAGATAAAAATCCTTGTCGATATTTCAAAGAGAATAATGGAGAAGTGTAGGAATCAGTACATTTTCAGTTAGTTCTCGAGATAATCGGTAGGGAATTTACATTTTTACTTTGCCGCAAACGTTCTAATCTCGCACCCACTTCACGTAGACATTCCCAATATCCCAATGAACAAGATTGAAAACACATTCTCTCTCTCTCACTTACTCACGCAAACATACTAGCTTATTCCAGCTGCTCTGCTCTTGAAATTGTCCCCCATTAAATCCAGTCATAAGCCCCTTTGACATTGCACTATGTTACCTAATGGATAACATCCATTTTCAAATAAGCAGGCTAATTTACTACTGGACAGGTTAACACTTCTTGTATAACAAGGAGAGTAAATATGTAAAGTCTCATTTAAATTACTAGGATCTAATCTCCTCTACGAACGGATCTCTGTTGTATGATTTTTATGACTCAAGATAAGTTTACATCGGACGAGCAGAATGGCTAGAATGAAACGTCCTTGAGACTTTTGCGACTGCACGGAGCTTCATCATAGAATATAACACATAACTACAGTATATAGCTTGGAGTAATAATTACACTCAAGGACACATTTATAATGCTCTCCAGATGCGACGACTACCCAAGAAACTGGTCTTCCATATCATCAAGCAATCGCTGAACAAACTTCCTTTCCTCTCCTTTTATTCGGTCTGCATAATGAACAATCCTTCTCACTCTCCCACATCCCAAACTTAAGAAAAAGATAAGCTGGTATAGTGTAAGCGGCAGATTTTTGCACTCGTCGTACCCTATGGCCTTACAGTTCCAATGTGTGTGCAGTGGCGTCTGGAAGAGAGATATATA
>JAQIWI010002649.1:0-11838 GCA_034698825.1 Deuterosminthurus bicinctus | reverse complement strand
TTGGCTGTATTGACATTCTTCGTCGTGTTTGGTCTCTGCTACGATGGTCTCATTTTGATCAATGCAACAGAAGAAACACTTGGTAGGCTGCGGTCTAAACACACAAAATCCTTCAAGCAGATGTCTCAAGAGGATAGATCAATTGCACTCAGGTCGGCAAAAGCAATGAGGCCATTTGTAGGGAACGTGGGTAATTTCGCCGAATTTAATATCGGAGTACCACTCGGTCTATGGGAGGAGATCCTGAACCAGCTCATGTTTCTGCTCACACTCTAAAGCCAGACCGTTCAAAGGGTAGTTTGATGTGTTTCTATGTTTCTTGTTGTCTTAGTAAACTGTCCTCAGCCATTTATTGTGTGTGTATACAGGCGTAGATGCTAGAAGTAAACCTAATGCCTTGACCTGGTAAACTCTTGACCTAGTTGTAGAAATAATGAAATAACTGTAAGCGTCGCTTCTTCCGCGGCGTGTTGCCTCCTGGAGAAAGCTTGTGGCAAATGAAACTTCATTACTTTTTCCTCGGGTTGCAGTTCTTCAGGATTGTTTAACATTTAGCCATGCTTGTCTTCGAAGGGAATTCAGGAAGCTTGGATCTTTACAATGATATTCTGTCTAGTCTCGTTCTTGACTTGTACTGCAGGCCTATGTGTATCATTGTCTCTCTTTTACAAATGATACGAAACAGTGCAGTTGCTGAATACACTGCCAGTGACTGCGCAAAACTTTCGGGTAGACGAAACGAAAAGATATTGGGACTTTTGGAGAACCTCAGCTCCGTCTTAATTTTCCCCGTAATCTGGTTAACCGTAACTGGAACCTTGATTGTTCCCGCATTCAATTTCATTGTTGAATCACTACCAGTATCATTATCTCACGTTTTCTATATGACGGACATTCTGTCTTTATTCCCGCTTGTGCCTTCGGCTGTGTGGAAGTTTGTTTTTTGGCCAGTAGAGACGCTCATGATTATGCAAGCTATGATGACTGCAACCTGGTCATTCATGATTGTTTTGATGATCCTGAACTTTGGGAAATGTGCCACTATAAATATGAGGTAAACCATAGAAACAAGACATTAAATAACACCAATATTAATAAAATTAAAATTGTAGGAAGAAACCTGGAAGAACTGGGACTGGCTGGAGAGACCTGCAAAGGCGCTATGCCATCGTTCGATTAAGTGTCAAGTTAGCCAACAGCTGGACAAGATTCATGATCGTGCCAACTTTAACTGGCATCTGTGCTTGTATAGTCGTAGACTTGTATATCACTATAACTATAAGGCATACCGAGTTGCCGCTAGCGCTGTACCTCAGTTTTCCTTCTGCGAGCTTAACCCTGTTATTCGCTTCGTTCTGGTTCGTTTTTGAGTTAATTAATTTTGTAGGTGAGTCCGAATCTTTGATTGGAGTTTTAAAGGAAAGCTCGCAGAAGAGTATCGGCAAGCTCACTCGGGATGAAACGTTGCATCAGAAAAAAGTGCTAAAAGCTACAAGGGCGCTAGTATTTGACGTTGGTGATTTTATGAGTGTTACTGTCGATGTGCCGATCGGCATGTCGGAGGAAATCTTAAATCAATTGATGTTTCTGCTCACACTTTAGTATTTAATTGGAAAATTGGCACTAAATTTAGCTTGCATTTTGCCATTCGGGGCTCAGCATTATTAGAACCACGGAACACGGACGTAAGACTTTTACATGCGTCAGCTCAATTCGAGTTGCAACACAAGCAACCAGGATAGAAAAAGTCTGTGTTAACTTACATTCATGTTTTCCTGGTTTAGAAATGTGCAGACCAGACAAAATGTTGCGGCTAGACTTATCAGTCCTCTTTAATGTTGGTGTGTTTTAATCGAGGGAAAAATAATGTGATAATGTTCGCCAGCAGTCTGCATTGCAAAGCTTTTAAAGGAAATGCGTCTGAGTCTTTGTTTACAATTCATTTCTTCCTAGTTTCATACAATTTTACACGGGAGGCATTCTTTACAACATCAAGTTATGTAATATTATCCGTGTCTGGATCTGTGTTATCATCAGATTACCGCAAAGCTTGTAAGCCGCGTATATATAACACTTGAGCTCAGAGCAATTAACGACACTTCGATTTTGTCTTCCCTTTCAAACAAATTTTAAAACCTCACTTGATTTGTTACTTTTCATCACCATGAAGTTTTGTCTTTGTGTTCTGGCTACTTGGTTGCTAGAAGCTGGTGCTCTCTCATCTTCCGACCTGACACAATCTGTCAAGAATTTTGGCCTTTTGGCTGAAGGGGATGCCAACCTATTGGACAATGCTAAACAATGTGGTTTGTTTGTAAAATAACTTGCAGGCTTGTTAATACAAAATACATTTTAAGAGCTTTGCTATTAAATTTTGAATACAGGAAATGGTCTTGGTACACCTATTCGGCTCTCACTAACCGACTGCCCGAATTATAAATGTCATCTGAAACGTGGGAACACTTATACTTTGAGCGGAACTATCGTGCCGGGTAAGATGACATGCTAAGCTACATATTTTTTTTGTAACTCTTGACTTTTGATTTTCTGGGATCAAAATATTTATCTTTATTTGAAAATAGGATCTAGCAATGCAGGGTTCTTGGGTCAAGCATCTACCAAAGTCCTTGGGGTGGAACAAAACGTTTTTAATCAGCAAGACGACAATAAGAAGGCATGTGTCATGGGTCAATCGGTCACACTGGACTTCACATTCAAGGTTTTGGAGATAGCAGCTGCAGGAGTAAGTTTATTAATCTGATTTCATTGAAATTTGAAGTAATCAAAAGTAATTATTTGTAGGAATACAATGTCACCATGGAGTTGTTCGGTGTCGTCGAAAACAACAAAGTCAGCGATCTTCAATTCTGTTGTTCAATCTTAGCTATTGTCGACCTTATCTAATCACACATATCGCTATGCCAAATTGCAATGTAATGTATAAGCTTACTTGTCATATGCATTAGGCAATGCTCAACAATATCTTACGTGAAGACTAAGTTCTTAGCAAAAAACAGTAGAAAACGCAAGCTCGCCTTGCCAAATAGTTTTAGGACGTCATTTAATGCGATATTATTAAGGAGCATTATCCTGCCCACACTCCTGTGGAAAGCTTCAAAGTTAATGGGAAATTTAAGTGCCACTTAAAACATCACCGTTGTAGTTTAAAGTTTCCATTAAACGACCTGTCACTCAAATTTCAAGTCGGCCTAAGTGTCTTTAATATTAAATAAACCACTTATCACTCTTATGGTAGAGGTTCTAGAAAATTATAAAAATGTGGAATATGTGTGCAAATGCTCATATAATGCTTTCTTAGTTCGACCTTGATTTCTTAGTTTGGCACAAACGTAAAATAGAACGACGACTTAACGTGTCGTAGCGTTGAGGAAGCCAGTTCGTAGCCGCTCACGGTACGATTTTTGTTCCCGAGAGTTGAGAAAATTTCTTTTAATTTTTGTGCATGAGTGAGAAAAAATTTTCTTAGAGCGAATGGCCCGACGAAAACCTAAAGGGCTTGACGGGAGGAAACTTTTAGACAGTTCCATTATGAACATAGAAAAGGAGGGAAAGTCATTATAAATTTACAGTTTACAATGTTCAGGAACGTAAACCTCCAGTTTGAAACTTAGAGACACATGATAGCTTTATTAAATTATGCAGGCCCTTTTCTGTGTAGGATGGCGGTCTTAAAAGCTCGCTTAATTTTCACAGACTTTACCTCTACGTGGAACTCGGCTCCTGGCATAAAGGCCAACGTGACTGTTCTGGAAATTTCTGTAGGCGTTGAAATGGACGCTATTGATTTTCTGACGAGTGGATATGGAACAAGGAGCCAAGCATTTGCCTTTTTTCCCCAGTCACCCGAAGTACTTGCAGCAGTAAAAGAGTCGTTGTGTTTTGCTGGCGTTTGCCGAGTGCACTAAATAGACCAAAAACGGAGAGAGTTTTCGTTCAAAAAGATCCTTTTTAGAAAGTCATCCTAATCTCGTTCATTTGCAGTTAAAAATGCCGGTCAAGCGTGGGAATGGAACACGTCGGGGGATCAACAAAGGGCCCGAAAAGAGAGTCAAACAGGGAAGACCTGCAGGCAGTGACAAAATCATGGAAGCTGCAGCTGGAAAGAAAAAAAGATCTGCAGCATTACTTCTGGCTAAGCTTGCTCAATTTGTTTTCAATGCCATAACTTATTCAGCCTGCGTTTTTCACGCAATTCCAATGAAATATGAAAACGGCATCTGCTCTCTCACCACTGCGAAGTTGCACAAATGCATACACTTTTCGGTATTGTTTATTTTCTCTGCTCGCGTTGCAAACTTACTGTACGTCTGTTCACATCTCATGCTTGCGGAATTTAATACTTTAACATTGCTTTCATATACTTGTCTTCTTTTCTACTTGTTTGCTGCCAGCGTGAGTTGGTGTAATATTTTGATGAGTCGAGAGACTGTTCAGCTTGTGAACACTTGGCAACAAGTGCTCGGAAATCTGGAAGAAGCTGGAGAAAGACAGCTGAATATGTACGACGATGTGATGTTAAGCGTTAAAGTCATTGGAGCTGGAGTACCTGTTGTACTTGGTCCTGTGATTCAGTGTGGACTGCCTCTGGTGTATCCAAAGTTACCGATTTCCTTGGCTTACCAAATGAAACAAGTCATTCCAGAAATGCCGTACATTTGGACGCACTTGGCTTGCTTGCCATTCGAGTTTCTTGCCTGTTTCCCTGCCTTTCTGGCGGGAGGTTTTGGATCATTAGTTTTCGTCATAAGCATTGACTTGGTCAAAGTAGTTGGAAAGTGGATGCGGTAAGCTTTGGCTTCAGCCAATGACGTTGTTTAAGTTTAACATATAACTATTTTGACTTTCACAGGCGACAGCCTTTAAACACGGTTGTGCAACACCAACAAATGACGTCTATGTACCTGTTCTTGAAAGTATACAACGCCATTTTCAACGTTTGGTACAAAGCAGCAATCCCTGAAGGCTTCTTTGGAGCATCAAGCATCATAGTAATTTGTCTATACATCACTTTTCGGCACACCCATCTACCAAAATTCATATACTGCTGCTACCCATACTTGGCTGTAGTGACATTCTTTGTCGTGTTTGGTCTCTGCTACGATGGTATCATTTTGATCAATGCAACAGAAGAAACAGTTGGTAGACTACGGTCTCGACACACAAAATCCTTCAAGAAGATGTCTGAAGAAGATAGAGCAATTGCACTGAGGTCGGCAAAAGCAATGAGGCCATTTGTAGGGAACGTGGGAAGTTTCACCGAATTTAATATCGGTGTACCACTCGGTCTGTGGGATGAGATCCTGAACCAGCTCATTTTTCTGCTCACACTTTAAAGTAAGACCGTTAATAGGGTAGTTTTGATGTGTTTAGTTTATAATGTCGCTTGTTGTCTTGGTAAACTTTATTCAGCCTTTTAATGTATGCCATCTGATGTACAACGGCGTGGATGCTAGCATTTAGCCTTGTGCCTTGACCTAGTAAACCCTTGATCTAGTTTTAAGGATAATGAAGTAACTGTAAGCGTCCCATATTCCTTGGCGTGTGGCCTCCTGGAAGTAAGTCGGTAGTTCGAGTCCGTCAAATTAAGGGTGTACAGCCTAATTGTTCATTTACACTTATATCTTACATTTAAATATTCTCCTGAATGTTCAACAATTAGTGAGCAGTCAGCAGTTAACGCATGACCCAGCGTGGGCCAAACCTGCGGCAGCTCGCCACTCCAGTCTCCATGTCTTACAACTTGACCTGGCGTTCGAATTGGAACCCAGGTTAGACAATCGATACTTTGGGCAAGTTGGATGGCCAAAGCTTGCTTTGGGTACAAGTGAGAACCAATTTGTAGAAAAACGTCCAAGGTGCTCCTTAATTTAGAATAGATACCGTAAAATCGGTATTAGAAGCCGCGGCGTTTATTTATTTCAAACGACCTGTAACCCCGGTTTCAATTAGAGGTACGGCTTTTCTTGGAGCCCGGTTCTGTAATCCACTTTACATTTACACGTTCTGCAATTTATTTAAAACTTAAACTATCTGCACTCTACTTAAATTTTAAACGTTCTGCAATTTATTATAAACTTGACCATTCTGCGGTTTATTCAGATTTTAAATGTTCTGCGATTTATTTTAAGCTTGTTTTTTCCGCTCATCGGCTCTATTGCTATTCCTCGCACATCAGGATCTAAAATTTAACAGCGTTTGAACATGTTAACTCTCTGCGTACCTAGTTTGATGACAACTCTGTGCATATTACCTATTATGATCTCTTTCTTGCCAGTGCCATCTAAGTTAGCTCTGAATATTCTACGTTGTCCTTCCGCCCAGTAAGCTTTCCTTGTATTCCAGTCAAATGAAAGCCCTTGAACACTCTCCGACGACAATTTTGTTGGATTCGAAGGATTTAAAAGGGAGATGGCATACACCGGACCACATGTTCCCACGAGAATTCCTTCAACTTGTTTTTCTGTTGTTTGGCTCTTTGTTGTTCGGCTTTCCGTTGTTCCGCGTTCAGCTGTCGTTAGATGTTCAAACTCAGATGTCCATGCGACGTTCACGCTTGACGACGCGTGTACGGAAGAGTTGACAAGCAGAAGCAGGTGAATAACGTTCTCAATTTAACTGCTTATAGGGCTGCTGACAATATGCACGTCTAGGAGTAGGAAGATCTATCTTTCGTGGTGGTTGAATTGCAGGCTGTTAAATGTTGTGGAGATGCTTCTGAGTTATCTTGAAATTTATTTAGTCGTTAGCTCGAATTCTTCAGCGCAGGGTGGAAACTTCAAAAGAACAGTCGAATTTTGTACATTGACACTTCTTCTTGGGTGACTCACTCACAATATTCCAGAAGAAACATATGGCCTTTGAGTTGAATAAGAACAAATTGCAATACAGAGGTCATTGTGCAGAAAAAGCATTCAGGCGAGCAATTCCGAGGAATCTATGGCTAGTGGTTAGCCAGAATGGCGGAAAGTTTTCTCAATAATCCTTTGAACTTTCAAATGAGCGACCGGCAGTGTGGAATATCAAGGGAACGTTTACAAGAAACTCTATTGGAGCATCTCTGAACACGCATTAGATTCAATGTATAGTGAAAAAGAGCATTGAGTACCACCGCCTATAGGACTCCTGTATAAGTTGCTGTAATTTATTCAAGAGTCACGTAGGCGGCTGTAAAATCTAGAACACATTTAAGTGCCATTTAATAGACCATTGTCCCATTTCAAAGTTCTTTAAATTTTATTACTTATCTGCCACTCAAATGGGGTTTAGCCATTAAGCAACACGTATATCAAATGAGCTACTGACGGTAGAATGTTCTAGAAAAAAGTAGTAAACAAAATGTCGAACGAATCCAAACTTGTAGCAGAGGCAGACAGTCACTCTTCTGCCTTTTGTCTAGAAACCGTCACAAAGTTACCCAGGGGTAACTTTGTGGCGGTTTTTTCTGAAATGCTAAACTTTAGATGGTTAAAAAAGCAAGCGGACATCGAAGAGTTCAACAACAAGACGCACAGACGGTGAAAACATCAATTGCTGGGGAAGGATTTAGACTTAAGCCGTTCAGTACTTTGAATTCTGTAGGTTTTGAAGTGAAGGAGATTAATGGATGACCGGTTCTCGATGTATTTGACTTTTTTTCAAGTGGGGAAAGTTGTTTGTTGCTTGGAGTGGATAAGTGTATAGTTAGGTCCATATATAATGAGTCCTGTTTAGGTATGTGGATAAGGCTGTCTACGTCATCCTCATCGCTAAGGCAAGAGTTGTTGATTAAGTCAGTGGAGCTTATGCACGAGACTGCAAGATTAATATTCCAAGTGAGATTTGTAGAGCAAGGGTCAGGGTCATGAAAATAGGATGCAGTGGAATCGAACTGGAACTTTGTGAGCTGAAAATATCCTCCGAAAGGGGTGTCTTTCTGGACGTGGACATCGTGTGTGTGTTTGCATCTACTTGTTAGTGGTAATTAGCGTCTGGAGCTCTTGCGCTGATCATTAGTTTTTCCTTAAAAACTGTCACAAGATTTTTATTAATTTAATTATAGTTGCAGAAAAGTCACGTGAATCGGGTTCAAAAACGAGATCATCGGTTTATTAAAAGAGAAGTCACGTTGGACGGTTTTGAAATCCCATCAAATAACTGGCGTTCCTATGGATTTTAACCTTCAATAATCGTTAATGTAATCGTAAAGAGTGTCTGAAGAGTGCCGTGGAAAGCACGTACACTTCTGCCAGTTCGGCATATACAAATGCTCATTAAAACTTTTTTTACCTCCTGAATTAGTAATTGACACGTGAAAATACAGAAACACGTGATTCGAAAGACTAATCCGACGTGAAATAAGACGAAGGACGCCAGTTGCTCCTTTGCTTAGCTTCCAAACCGTCACAAAGTTTATTCACAAACCAGAATGGCCAGAAAAGCAAATAAACGACGTCTTGTTCACATACATGGCGCACAAAGGCTTAAGAACGGACGGGGAGTTTCGAGAAAAAGCTTGCTTGCCAAATTGGAAGCACTTATGACCAAGAGGCATCGTGCAAAATTGTACAAGTTGTTAGGATATTATTGCTGTAAATTTTGCTTTGTTCCATAAGTAGTTGATAGTATCAGCAAATATGTGATCAAAGAGAGCTTGTGGCAAATGACATTTCATTACTTTTTCCTCGGCTCGTAATTCGTCAGGTCGTCAGGACTGTTCAACGTTTAACCGTACTTGTTATCCAAGGGAATTCAGGGAACTTGGATCTATCAATGATCTTTTCTCTCGTCTCCTTCTTGGCTTGTACTGCAGGCCTATGTTTATCGATGTCTCTCTTTTTCAAACGATACGAAACAGTTCAGTTGCTCAATACACTGCCAGTGACTGCGCAGTACTTTCTCAAGACGAAAAGATATTGGGACTTTTGGAGAATCCCAGCTCGGTCCTAATTATCCCCGTAATCTGGTTAACAGTAACTAGAACCCTGGTTATTCCTACATTCAATGTCATAATTGAAGCACTACCAGTATCATTATATCACGTTTTCAATATGACGGGCATTCTGTCGTTATGCCCGCTTGTGCCTTCGATTATGTGGAAGTTAGTTTTTTGGCCAGTAGAGACGCTCGTGATGATGCAAGCTTTGATGACTGCAACCTGGATAGTCATGATTGTTTTGATGATCCTTAACTTTGGGTAATCTGCCACTGTAAATGACCCAGAAAAACCTCATGAAAAACAACCAGAAGTTCTCCTCTACAACAGGAACAATGATCGTATCAGAATGCTGGCCTCATCATTCAATCCTCATTGCAGAATCACTACTGCACAGTTCGATAATTACAGACATGTCAAGTAAGACATCCGTCATCTGGAAAACACTGAAAGACACCGACCAACTTTCTTCACACCTGAGGAATTTAGCCAAATCCGTATCGACCGGCAGAACATCACCCCAGAACAGTATACCCGACTTTCACAGCTGATTCCTGCAAACCGCCAAGCCTTTAGCTACAATCTCAAAGAACTTGGCGAATGCAACATATACGAACACAGCTTTGAGGTAGATGAAAACCAGCCTCCTCCTCGAACAACTCCTTACCCCAAGGCACACCAAGAAAATCAGATTATCGAGAAGTCAGCTGACGTACTACTTGATGCTAATATAATCTATGAGGGCGAGTCCCCCTTCTGTTCTCCCATGCTTCTAGTAAAGAAGAAGCATAACTCCCAGCGCGTCGTAATTGACTACAGGAAGCTCAACGCCATTACCAAGCCAACGAGCGTCCCTATCACCGCACGCATTCAGGATATTCTTTCAAAAATGGCAGGCGCGAGCTGGTTCAGTTTGCTTGATTTTCACTCAGGTCTGAATCAAGTCAAACTAGCGCCTAGCTCCCAAAAGTTCACGGCTTTCGCAACTCCCAGTAGAGTCTTTTTGTACAAAAGGACACCCCACGGCCTTGAGTCGTCCCCGGTTGCCTTTATTACAGTTATGCGAAAGGTTTTTCGCGAAGAAATCAAGGATGGAATCTTAGAAATTTACATCGACGACCATCTGCTCGACAACTCGACAACCCTAACAACCCTACACCCGCTAACAGACCCAAGGACGGACCCGATGCTGTCATCCTCGAATACAACGAACGACAGAGACCCATCTCCCCTATCCGATCACCTTCCCAGTCTCCAATGCGACGACGATCACCTTCACCAGATTACCAACCGGCCTCCCCCATGCAATCTAGATCCCCCTCGCCACTATATCAATCAGATTCGCCCATGCAGTCCCGATCCCCTTCACCACGATACTATCCAGTCTCCCCAGCCCGATCACCACTTAGAAGATCACCACCAAGACAACGATCCCCATTCCCCTGTCCATCACGACAGAATCATCATCATCCAACTCAACAACGACCACCGAGCCCACGACCACACAGAAAATCCACAGGAAGAGGATACCAACGACCATCTTAAGGTAGCAGTTGTCAAATATAAGCACACTCTGAAAACCTTACGTGCACATGTAGACACAATATTTTCCACAACAACAACAACAACAAATAGCAATAATGACAATCATGAGTACCCACACATCAAAACATATACGACAAAAAGCTTTCTCATTACTATCATGGGAATAGGCCATTCAAGTAGCCGATTACATATACAATATTTCACTCCGGCATACAAACGACACATGCACTACATTTTATTCGTTATCCAGACCAGCTCCCCATTCCCAGAATCCGAAATTTCCAAAAACACACGCACGGTGACTCTCCAAAATGTACATTAAGTGTCCCTTGCTCCCAAAAACAATTATAACTGCATTAGCAGTGGCTATAAATGAGCAAAGGCGACAAGCAGGAGAACAGTACAGTAAGGTTTCCTTTCGGAAACCACACTGTCAGAACGCACATGTGATGAATGTACATTACACGTGTGCATGTCTCGCAATGAACATGCACACAAGTATAATACACACATGTACGATCCATGATAAACATTCACACAAGTATAATACACACATGTAAGATCCGTGATAAACATACACACAAGCATGTTACACACACACGTTTCCGGGATGAAGTACACACAATCACAATACACACTTGTGTGTTTTGTACACACGTGTATTATGTAGGAACTTGCGAGCCTGGCGTCCTACGGACGCCTGAATCTCCCAAACTGAGTCAAACTACTACATTCCTCCTAGGGCATTCTACAACCATTGCCTGTTATTTGACATCAAGATATGTATATACTTCATTCTTATGACTAACACTGGGTACTCTTATAGCTTTTTTGGCATGTTTTCCCTGGCGTCTTTCTCTAAGACGGCCCATGTGTTTTACTTACACTTGGCCCCAGTAAATTATTAAAAATTGTCCGGATATTTTGCTCAACGTTCGCCCAGGTCACTCACTACAATTTGGTTCTTAAGTAACTCCAAGTTGATCCAGGGCACTTCAACTTGACTCTGGTTACTCACCCTAACTTGTCCCAGGTAACTCACCCTTATTTGGCGCCAGGAAACACAGTAGTATGGCCCCAGTCAGTCACTCTGATTGGACGTAGGTAACGTCAATTTGATAGTTAGTTTTAAAGTCGCTTCGATAGGAAGCACTGCCTTGAAACCGAGAGTTAGCTGTAAAGTCACCTCAGTAGTAGTAAGAGTAGCCTTTGGAGTAAGCTCTTAGTTGTCCCGGTAGTAAGCTGTAACTAAGATATTTTGCGCTTTTCCGGGATCATTTTGACACACCACATGGCCCAGCCCTGCACCTGCCATCGATTGGCATGTGTATTTACTGAAGTATGTCGAATATCGTCCAGGA